>VZRO01004893.1:292000-333212 GCA_013397915.1 Daphoenositta chrysoptera | reverse complement strand
AGGAAGGAAGGAAGGAAGGAAGGAAGGAAGGAAGGAAGGAAGGAAGGAAGGAAGGTAGGTTTTCCAGCATTGTGTAGTTTAATGTATCTAGACTATAAGTCTTTGAAAGCATAATATTGTTCTTAGGAAGAAGGGCATATATTCATACGGTAAATAATAATTGAAGGAAGGAAAACCATCCCTGAAAAACCTCACCCAGTGCAATCATACATCTTCCTCCCACCTATCTCTTCCATACTAAAGAAAAAACAATCTACATGCTAGTACCACAAGCCACAGGTGGAAGTTTCTAAATGTACCCAAAATACCAAGTGTTCCACTACCTGAAAAAGCAATCTATCAAAGCAGCTTCCACAGGTCAAACAAGCAGGAATCTGATATTTTCAGTTCTACTCAGGGCTCAGCCATCGACTCACCTTGACCCTGGGAAAGTCACCTAGAACAAATGAGCAAAACACTCTGCAGCAGCTCACATCACAGCTTGTGGAGGCCCTGGAAGAATCAATTTTCAGAAATTTGTACGGGCAAAGGCACCTAGAAAACTAGGCCAAAAGAAAGCACAGCAGCAGCACTCTCATGTGTGCCAATTCTGATTACAAAAAGAGCACAAGTCCATTAAGGAAGGGCTTCAGCTCTACTATGCCAGACCATCACCTCCCATGTGCCTCCAGATGTCAGTTTCTCTACTTCTACTAACTTTGTAAAAAGATATCAAAAGCATGAGGGCTCAGAGGCCTCTTGCCACAAGTGCATTTAATAAATAAATCCATGATGTGATATAAATTGGGAGATCAATATTAAGTACAGTTACCAATAGTGCAAGTTCTAGAAAACCACATGTTTTTCTGCCATTTTTCCACCACCCACACAGCATTTCTGGACCCAACACACAGTAAAACACACACAGTTGTCCCCGCTCCAAGCAGGCACCAGGAAAGCTTTAGGCAGCAGTGGGAATACTGTGGAGAGACTTTCTCAGTAAGACACCCAGAACACACCCTAAAGAAAAACTAGCTGCTAGACAGTCAGGTGCTTCGTCCCCAACACCACCTCCTTCGTTCCATAAACACCACAATTCAAGGCCACCACGGGACAAAGCATCACTGTACACAAACAGAACTGAGCACTACCAAGGAGCTCTGCCCCACTTCTTGAATTGAGAGTTTGAGGGGAGTCAGCAGGAGTCATGTATGGGAAGCTGGAAAAACCACAAGGAAAATGAACCTACTCTCCAGTACCTTTACCATAAAAAGTCACACAAGGCTGGAAGTGACGTGATTTTAGCAGCATTCACCAAGCCCTCAGTTACTTGTGACACCATTCTGCAGGAGCAGCCACAGGTCACCTCTCTCCCTGAAGGCTTTCAGCACTGCTCAGCAGCAGGACTGTCATGGAAAAGCAGGTCTCACTGCAGGTCACATGCAGCTGGTCACCCTCAGAATGTCAAAGCTATGAACAGATCTCCTTTCTGTCTTCCCTTCCCCAGTAACACCATAACAGCGTTTACAGCCGCCTCCCACTCTCGCTCACAGACAATTGTAACTTGAGTTCTCAGCAAAGGCTCAGCAGCCAGAGCAAATCAAATGCATGTCCAGGTTTGCTGCCCGTTACATTCACAAGAAAACAGAGAGTCTTGCAAGCCCTTGCACAGTTCTGAGGAGAGACATGCCTCATACAAATGACTGACACACAACTATTTCTACATACACTGTGTTGGCCTTTATCATGTTAAGCAATTGCACACAACCTCAAGCGTGTGTACAAAACCTCTGTGCCCACAGGTGCCCTCTTACTTCTCATCAGGATCTTCTACTCAAAGAAAAAAAGTTTTGAGCCAGCACTCACCCTCCCCTTTTTCTCTATTCTTCAGTTCTACAATGTTTTTACCTCATTTTCCTTCAGAGGGGAGAAGGTAGGGTACACACAGCCTCTACACAAAAATGCACGATTCTAAAGCAAGCCTCAAAATGACAAGGAGACATAAATGCTCTATCGTCTGGGGCAGTCAAAAAGTTTAGAGCTGCCTTGTTCGTCTCACTTGCACAAGCTGCATGTGGTAGACGACTCCCCTCCACCAGTGTGACCTCTGAGTTACTGCATCTGTAAACTGGGAACAACAAATGGTAAGACAAAGCTATTGGGCACATAGTACCACACTGGAATTCTGCATGACTAAATTGCAACGGTCAGGTTTAAGGTTTTAAAATTCCCACCTCAGTAAGTTTACTCTCATTAGAAAAGGAGGTCTCTTCCCACTGTTGTTTCATCCAAACACAAGTCAGTGTGTGCAAGCCATCAGGGTGCCTGAAGAGATTCAACAGGTCCATAATGAGCACAACAGCCAATGCATTTCTGGGCAGCTGTGTGACACCAAAGGCTGAACCAAACCGAGGTGCAGAGTAACTACAGCCTCTGCAGAAAGGCAGGTAAGTCTCAGAGAAACCTGCCAGCTGCATTGTCCATTGATGGCACTGCACGTGGCACCTGATGACAACAGAGAAGAGCCCAGGGCTTACTGAGTGTTACAGCTACAGATAAGACAGAGTCAAGGATAAAGTACTAGCTCTGTCACAAGTTTTAAAGCTATTAGTTTAAATAGATGCTCAGCATCACTAAATTGAATGATACATCTAAAGAGGGTGACCAGCAACTTTTTAAGCCAAGGTAAGACATGGATTTTACAATAGCTATTATATACACCCTACTTCCATTTAGTACCTATGGGGTATATGAACTCTGTTCCTTTTATTTGTACAGCTCCATTCCTAACAGTAAACACAGCAGATAAACAATAGTTCATTATCATTCCACCANNAAAAAAAACCAAAAAAAAACCAAAAAAAAAACCTATCTTCCTTCTGTGTACTTGACAAAAAAAGAGTAAGCTCCAAGAAGCGATACTCCATTTCAGTGATTTCTTTAAGTTTACTACATTTTAGACATACAGATTAAATCTGTCTTTTTGTAAAGATCTTAGCAATAGCTGCATTCCTGAAAAGTCAGGTAGTCAGGTGCATTGAAACTTTCTCCTCCCTCTATTTCTATGAATGGCATCTTGTGGTGATAATACATTTATTCTTATTTTTAATGGACAGCCACACCAACTTGTTCCGGCTGACAATACATTACTTAACACTATATAGTGAAGAAGCCTGGAAAATGACGTCTGCAGGAACGAAGCGTAGAGAGAGCCTGCTTCTCTACAGAACAAGTTCCTGAGGGTTGAATAGGTAAGAGTGATGCACTGCTCGCACATTTTTATATCGGGGAAATAGACAGCATTTGGTTGACCTAGAGTACAAGTCAATCAAAAGTCAGTAGAGAAAAAGAAGAGGGAGAGGGGGAGAAATGAAGCTTGAGCTGCTGCAGTCATTTGCGAAGAGAATTATGGCTGAGAAGATGGTCTGATCTTTTGGAGATGTCTGGCACAAGCTGGCTTGGGGCAGTGCAGTGGGCCATCTTCTGGTGCATGTCACAGAAATCCTTCCTTCTCAAAGGAAACGGCAGAAGCTCGTAGGCAAAGCTTCAACATTTGCAGATGTGTGCAACAAAAACAGAACATGACTGGCCTGCAGGTCAGATCTGGCCCCATTGCTAACACAGTTGAACCTCTGAGTTACATCACTCATAGCTCATGCCTATGTTTTTAATGCCCTTTCTATCTCTGATTACACTATTCATTTTTAAAAATCTATGCATTAATACCCACAAAATTACAACTCAGCTCAGAGTTAAAGATAATCTTTTCTATCTCTGAAAGCTGCTTGTTAGAGCTCTGCTGTATTATCTGGGGTTGTGTGCTTCATTACAAATTGCTATCACACGTGCCACGACCACACATTCAATGTTGAAATATACAGAAATAAGAGACAACAGATCACAAGAATAAAAGAAAAAGCTGTTAGATATCTGGTCAGCGTGCTTGCCCTCCCCCACTATGATAGTTTGCTGCTTTTGAACGATTTATGAAGACCCACAAAACCCCTGCTACACAGGCAGCTGAACACTGTGGCAGTAAGTCAGATACCAGCGCCTGAAACCCACTGAAATCTAATGACTGATGGCCACCGACTCCAGTAAGCCTTGGATCAAGCCCAACCCCCAGGTCTCATTAAACTCATCTTTATATAAAAATCAATAGCCCTTTTGCCTCCTCCTTCAGCTGGAAGGAAGCACTTCTACAATCAGAATTACATCTTACAGAGGCTAAAAGAGTAAAGAGCTCCACAATGAAATTAATCAAAGTGAAGGAGTTATAACAGCCTTAAAAATGAGAGCACATTAATAACTGCTCCCTTGTGGTAAACAGAGCTAGTAATCAAGCACAGGTCCAGCAGAACCTATCCACAGCTGAGGCAGAATTAGCTCTGTAGCTACATGAATGAGCAAGTGATTGGCCTGGACAGTCAGCAGTGAG
This sequence comes from Daphoenositta chrysoptera, assembly GCA_013397915.1. Lineage (NCBI taxonomy): Eukaryota > Metazoa > Chordata > Aves > Passeriformes > Daphoenositta > Daphoenositta chrysoptera. The sequence goes on along the minus strand of VZRO01004893.1, from coordinate 328,795 downwards.
GGTGGAATGGCTCTGTAGAAATTCAATTCATCCATCAAAAACTCAGAAGAGAAAGACACTCTTCTCTTAGAAAAGAGATCACATTTGTTGGTCATTCCAGTGCAAAGATCAGGTTTCTATGTCCACCATAAAGACATTTTGCACTGCCAGCACCCAGAACAGCAAGAATGATATGACAGCCCCGAAAGCAATCTTTTCTCACTATGACTCCAGGCCTAGTACAGGATCTCAGTCTTTGGCTGGAATGATTCTATGATTCTTCAGAGCAACCCATTTGTGAAGACCGATTGATAAGTGTCCAGTCTTCCTCTTCTGCTCCTGTGACAAAAACATATTCTGACAGCTCTTTGCTGCCTTTGTCTTGGGTCAGGAAATTAGCCCAGAGAAAACTCGCTTTCCCACTGACCTTTCTTTTGTCAGCTTAGTAGCCCTATGATACCATGATGCTTTTTGAAATTTAAACAGAAAAGGCGAAACAAGTGAGTTTTCATCTCTTCAAAGTTATAATTTGTCAGTGAAATATTTTCAGAATCTTCAAGCAAAAAACATTAAAGTGGAAGAGGAGAAAAGAAAGCAGGACTTGCTCTACGCGACTTTTCACTGGATGTTTTGGTTATACAGGAACACGCAATACCTTCTCCTTTCTCTATCCTCCTAGGAGCACTCAGTATATGAATTTAAAATCCTGTACTTACCTTCAGAAGCCCCTTGGAGGTAGCTGTCTGTCTTTCACTGACGGGTAAGCAATACATTAGACAATCTGGCTTTATCAAAGTCAAACAGCAAGTCTGCAGCTCACCATTGAGCTGCATGAGATTGACTTTTGATTTTATGTATCTATTAGTTTTAGAATTTTTAATTTATTTTTTAAAATGTATTCATTTAAAAGTAAATAGTTGGATGAGAAGAAAGGAATAAATGGAAGATTATGGGGGAAAAAAAACCCCACACGGGAGTCTAAAAAAACACTACTGAACTTGTTGGAGTCTTTACAGCAGGGCCCCATGTGCACTCTTTAACCAGCTCCAGGACACAAGACTTGAAGTGAGAATGTACCCACATTGACAAAAAAGGTAGAACTGCTAGATAAGCACTCACTTACATGGCTGACCTTCCAAATGAATGACAAGCTACCAGAAGCAATGTGAGCTGGAACCCAAAAGGTTCTTGCTCTAAGGATGATGCTTGGGATTCAAACTGCACAAACATCTCTATACAACTTGAGCCGCTCAACTGTCGGATACAGTCAGTTTCAGAGGGACATTGCGTTCCCTGAACAGCCAAAGGAAAGAAGCAGCAACTCCAGTATAGCCTGTTGGGGAAACTGCCCTGTCTGACCGTCCAGGAGCCACTCTGGCAGTCACACTCCCACCACCCCTGACTTTCACAGCTGGGACCAAGGCCCCTTCACAACGGGCAGTTCCAGTGACCTCCTCCTGATTCCCTACACGCCCGATTATTGAGCCCATAGACTGTAAGGGTGTCATCCTGCTGGGCCCAGTCACCTGGTCACAGGTCATGCTTTGTGGTGCAAAGGGTCAGCACCAGGTCACGGCCCCTTTTCCTGGGGCTCCCACCAGTCACCCACCCACAGCACAACCTGCAGCTCCCACTGCAGCTGCACACCCACTACCTGCTCTAAGGGAATATTTCTCAACAGCCCTATTTGAGGTGGGATGAATCAATCTCCCTTTCATTTCCCCTGTCACCTGCAGAAGAAAGCCCTAAATGACTAGTTAGATGTCTGCTTAGATTCTTAGACAGCTTTAGTTACACAGAATTAACGTCAGTTGAAGGTTTTACACTGATGAGAAAAAAAATTGCTCCACAGATACTGCAGTCCCTGTTAAGTCAAGCACCTCCTTTTCAAGAAAGGCAACTTCTTGATTTGAAAAAAAAAAATCCCAGATAACAGGCAAAACATAGTTTTAGGCTCTAAACAGAAAGTTATTGTGGTCTGAGTAACTCCTCCCCCCAAAGCACTTTTCAGACTTAAGAGCCAGAACACTAAAATAAAAGTCTGGGCCAATTATAAATATGATGTTAAGCACTGAGTTTCCTTGATCTTCAGAGATTTTACTTATTACCTGAATTGCCTTATTTGCCAGATTCACATTATGAAGGTTTTCAAAACACCACTTTGTTCTTAAGTTATAAAAAAAGCAATTACTATAAACAAAATGCTCAAGTGTTGTTTCACCTACTGACTAAGATTAGATGCCAATTTAGATCATAGAAAGCTGTAACACTTCAATTTCTGTGTACTATGATATTTTTACTAGGTTGGAAAGATTACCTACATAATTCTCTCTTTATTTTTTAAACCATAAAACTATCTTCTGTCATATTTATGTGATACCTTGAACAAAGCTTTTCGAAACTAAGCTACTGGAGCTTGTTCACACTACACTTTGTCTCGCTTCTGTCATTTTTATGTTGCCCTTCCAGCACAGCTGAGATCAGGTGTCCCAATTCAAATGCACGACTGTGAGCCTTGAAGAAGGGTTTCCATAAAACGGCGTTAAACAAAACAGAAAGCAGGTAAGAATTATACTGCTGCCTTGTTCCTGAACATAGGACAGGAAAGTAACAGCAGAGAAATTTATCCAAGAAAAAATAACTCTAGGTAATTGTCAGTTTGAAGACATTATCATATTTTGCAACAGTACTGGCTTCAGGCCTCAAAAATAAGTAAAAGACTCTTTGAACAAGACATAGGGAAAAGACTATCTTTGACAAGAAATCAGCACAGGAACGTGCCCAAAGTCCTAACATACAGTGCCCATGCAGACATAGCATTTTTACAGATCAAATTTCTTAAATGAAAACAGTACTTCTAAAGCTCAGTCTTTCATGGCTAGGAATAGAAATTCTCTGCTGAGAAATCGTTTCAGAAACGAATTTGAAAATCAAAAGCCCAGATTGAACAGAGTAGCTTTGTCATGAGGGGAGGGGGAAAAAGAAAAAAAAAAGATGGAAAACCCATAGTCTTTTAACACCTTTCCTGTTCTCCAAAAACCTATGTGACTACAGCTGACTTTAGAGTAAGCATTTGAATTTTACATAAAAAATAGTAACCAATAATCTGCTATATAAGGCAGGTAGTCTGACACCAGCAGCCCTTGTAATATCAACAATCCTTCTTCAGCTGGCAGCATCTGCCACTGCAAGCCCCAAACCCTTGCTATAGTCTACTCTCTCGGCACTATGGAGGCAGCCTTTTTTACCCCAACAGATACAGAGCTGATAAAAAAGCAAACCATTTATCTCCCTTGCCTATAAGGCCTCATGAATTGCTTATACAGCACTGCCAGCATCTTCAGAAGGATGCTGTAACAGCATTCAGACTCTCTGCAGATAGCCACAGTGAATCAATGCTTTTGCCCCAAGGAAAGTCAGTGACAAGTAGGTTCCTAAATCCCAAAGCAAGTTTTATAAAAATCCTGTCCGTAAAAATCAATCAAGAAATCGTATTGTATTAGCCCAGGAAGCCAAGCTTGCTCTGAGCAGCAAACACCACAGGGAAGGCAGAGGTTTGCCAGCTATGCTGAGGTGAGTCTTCCTGGCAGAGATAGCTTGCCTCAATCTCAAAAAGAGCTACCTCTCTACTTTTTGGCATTTGCTGGAGCCACAAGGTGTTCTAGCTGTATTTACAGAGTAGCTGGGGGCTGTGGAGCAAAAATACTTTTGGCTTAGGTGCTTATCCATAGCGGTGCTCTACAGAAATACTGTGGTGCACATCAAATACATCTGCTGGCACAGACACTTTCTCTTCTGTGCTGCAGTGCTTCTGACACTGCCTGTATCTCTGTCGTATCCCAGTGCCTCCCAGCAGTGCTGCAGCTAATATCCGATGCTCAGTTTATTCTCTCTTCCCTGAGGGAGAATCATATGCACAGCAGTATGCATTGTTTTGAGGGAACAGCTTTTAAACAGGTACAAACTGCTTCTGCTGGAAGCTGAAATCGTGTGCCCTGAATGAAGGGTGCTCAGGCACATCATGTTCCATAAAAGTTCATTTCACAGACTAGAACCAATACCCTACTCTCCCTTCCATTAAAACCATCTCCTCTCCAAAGAACAGCTTTATCCTTTTGCAACGATGTTTTACTGAACGAAATGCCAAATCACAGAACAGTTTAGGCAGGAAAAGTCCTAAGATCATCGAGTCCAACCATTAACTCAGCACTGGCACATCTAGGTGTTTTTAAAATGCCTCCAGGGATGGTGACACAACCACTCCCCTGGGCATGAACTGTTCATCAACCACTGTCCTACCATAAATGTCCGTGGAAGTTTTTACAACACATACAAGTGCTGAAACACCCCATGACTGGACAACCAGATCATTCACTGATTGTGAAGTATTTTGGAATTCCTGCATGAGAGGAACTATCAGTTTATTATCCAATATAGGATATTAGCCTTTGTTTCCTCTCTGTTTTGCAGACTCCCTCATTTTCATGTCACCTGCAACAAAAGCTTATACTCTTCTTGAACTACAACAACTCTTTTCCAGTTCCTTAGCAATGTTCTACTTCTTACTGTAATTTGGCTTCCTCAGGTGTACACATCTTTATCATTACATCCAGTTCCCGAAACAGGCCTGCCTAGAGTATTTGATAAAATCTGAATGAATTGCCTGGATAGTAATGTTATTATGAAAATGCCATATGTCTAGGGAATGATACAGTAAAGTTTTCTTAATAGCTTGTGCACTTGATGCACAGAAAACAGTTCCTCCTAAGAAATGTGTGAAACCAAATTGAACAATTCCAATAACACTGGAACAAAGAATTAGATTTTTTCAATGCAGAACTTTTGCACAGGACAAGAATGGTCTCCAGAGGTGGCTGGGGGTTTTGTTATTCTTTTTTGATAAGTCATCAAAATCTACAGCCCTTAATACTAAAAATTCTTTGCACAGATCAGATTTTTTCTGTATTGAATAAGGAAAAAACCCTCAAGAACAATTAAAAAAAGAATCCTACAGAGAGGGCAATAAAAAAACCCTAATCTGTTCTGCTCAAAAAGAGCTCTCCTCTAATTCCCCAGCAGACCTACAAACAGCAACTGATGAAACAGTTCCTGACTCTCCACCTGTTGATGCAGCTTTCTCCTCCATGAAGAATTAAGAGTGCACACTACCAGCAGGGAAAAAAAAAAGTTACAAGAAAAGAGACAACAGCATCCCTGTAGTCTTAATACTATTTCAGACTTTCAACAATGAAAAGTCTTCTAAGAGCCAGAAAGTCACATTTGAGTCCCATATGTAGGTCAGAGACAAACTGTTCTTTCTAAAATAAATTAGCAATTAAAATTTAGAGATTTGATATAACTTCACACAAAAAAGTTTCCAAAGAAGCACATCTGCCATCTCTGCTGTGCTGGTGGCCTGAGATGCTGTGACTGCTAGAAGCACTGTCAGCAGAGGAACCTAGAGATTCTGGAGGTCCAGAGCTCAGACCCCAAGCTGTTAAGTCCAAAGTCACTAAGCAAGTTCTGGTGACAAGCAGATGTTTTAAACTGTAGGGGTCCAGCATGAATAACTATTTGATTTCCATGGATGAAAAAACAAGTCCAAGGTGCATAACATGTTGTGCTTATCACAGTGGTCTTCTCTAGAAGGAGCACCTCCAAGTCTCAGCTGAGGATTTTTCTTGAGAATTGTGGCAGGTGAAAGTATTAGCCAAACACAAACAGGGCAGTGGAAAGGATGAAGATATGCAAGGAGAAAATACTGTTCTTAGCTTTTGATGAGTGCACTATAGGAACAGGATAGAAGTAACTCAGAAACACTACAACTAAACAGAACAGTTCCCAGGGGAAACATCTATCCCAAGTTTAAATTCTTGTACTGTACTCATGTCAGATTGTCTGTCTATCTGTCCTGTCTATCACAGAGCCAGGCTGATTTCAGAAATGCTTAACACACAAACAGGTAGTATCCCTATGTAAATAATAGAAATACTTTTCTTGCAAGAAATATTCAAAATCCCAAACCTCTGCAAAATGCTACCACAGATTTACACATATCTTTTAGTTCTGATGGCATGACAATCCACTTTGAATTGGCTCCCATGGTAACCGCAACATTAAGGTCCCCTGAGAGCCATCTCACACAAACACACACACAACAGAGGATTGAAAGGGCTCTGTGCAGAGACAGAACACAAACTTAGCCAATGCAGGGAGCTCCTCCACAGCACCCACCTTCCAGCTAATTGGATTCAGAAACACACCCTTTCTTTCCCTTAGGAAAGGGATTCAGCTCTCACATCATCTCCAAGACTGGAACTAGCACTTCCCTTTAGGAACTGGCCCTTGCTCCCCTCTTCCCTCACACCCCAGTACTGCCTAACTGTAACACATGTACTTAAATCATTTCACTCAGCAGCGTTTTGTTCTTCAGCAAGACCCAGCTTTGTAATTTTTCTAGTTGGGCTGGTGGAAGCCCAAGGAAGCCAGGAAACAAAGCTCTCAGTCAACTGGAGAGTTAGCTGCTCTACAAAGACACTACGGTGTAGTCAGCCCAACACTTGCAATCAAGTCCATGTCTTTCTCCACTCCCCCTGCTAGCAACTGCATTTCATGGAGGACTTGGTCTCATCAGAACTCACAGGACCCCAAGAAAAGGAGCTGATTTTAAAACAAAACAACACACCAAAGTTGTGCTGTCAGTACCTTTCTGACCTCTAGTTTGCTGGGGTATACAAATGATGACAGGCATCATAGATTTTTAATGGGAAAAGATCTCTTTGTGTAAGGTACACTTATAATCCTTTTCTTGGGATACCCCTTAAAAATTCAGATAAACAGTCCTAAAAGAGGCACTTTCACAACATCCCACTGACAGGCACAATTCCATCAGCATCCCTCCTGTCCAGCCTGCTATAATTAAGTGTCATAATCTGAAAACTCAGCCTCCAGCAAAACAGAAGGAGGCAAGAAATAGTTTGAGTGAGACCTATAGCAGTGAGAAGGAAGTGTTTTTCAAGAGAAAGACTAGAAAGTGATGGTTCACTCTTTGCCCCAAAAGAGGTTGTGTCTCTTGGCAAATCAAACCCTTTTGTTCATCTTCCAAATGTATTTTGGCTGAGCTTCCAACTTCTAAATAAGAGGCAGGAAATAGCAAATTAATTATAGTATCACTGAAACGATGGTAGCCTGATACAGCTTTTGTTTAAGGTTTCTGTTGAAAATAAGGGGTTTTCTAAAGTTATGCTTTATAGAATGTTTATAGAACTTCAATTACTTGTAGATAACAAGTAATGCACACTATCTTATAAGAATTACTATGAACACTACTCTTCCTTTGGGAAAGTATCTTCAAGTCAATGAGCCAGAAATACTTGCGCAAGCAACAGGTATTTTTGATTCAGCTTCTCAAAAGTGAGAAACAGAAGAGAATTTAAAATTCCTGCCCATTTGGCAGAGCACACTGCTCTTTCTGCCTCCCGTTTTCTCGGAGACACGACATGGTAACTGACAAAGTGAATTCAAGACCTAAACATATCTGCTACTTTACATCTGGTTCCTGTTATTTTAACCTCAGAAGCAAATTGAAAAAAAAAAATTCCTATTACTGCTGATTGCTTATACTTTCCTAAAATTCTCTTCCTTTGTTCTATCAGCCAGGTTATTTAGAAGATATTACCCTAATCCAACAAAGAACTTAAGAATATTAATATTTTCAGTGAAGGCAAAGGCTTTAATGGATCAAGATGCTTTATTTATTAGATTTCATCAGCTCTTGCTTCATATTCTAACTACTCCACTGAAATACCCTTACAGTTTCATTATTCTGCCTGGTGTATTAGTGATAAGTCAGGTATGGAGCACGTAGGCTCCACTTGGGAATTCACATTTACCTTCCTTGGGACAGCTTTTCATACATCAACCACCAGATTCTTCTTCCTCTATACTTTTACCACAGTTATTAACAACTGACACTGGCCCAGCTGCCACCAAAGAACAAGCGGTCAGAGTGCACACCCAACATCCTGTCTGCCTTGGGGACAACCAGGAAACTAACAGGACAACAGTTCTATAGAAAACAGCCAGTCAGCTGGTGCTCTTTGACCTCAGCACAGTCATGACTGCCCAAAGCTAAACCACCATCAGATAAGACAAGACAGGACCAGGCTCTCCTCAGTTACAGCACCACAGCCCTACTCCCTGCACTGGGCTGTGCTCCTTGCATGCAGCTTTGTGTGGCCACAGACTCAGTCAATGCAGCTACACAGCAAGACCTGCAAGCAAGTTCATGAGCTTGCAAGGCCGTGTTGGGCACTAACAAACACTGGTCAAGGAAATTCCTACTGTTTCATTTGTCATCTCTTGTGTTGCTTGGTAGAACGTCACATGAATTAGGAACCAATGGCATCAGCACTGCAACACTCAAGAATTCAGGAGAAATGCATAGTTAAGACAGAAGGGTTGTTCCTGAATCACTGCTTGCTTGCTGTGTTTGACACAAGCTGTCAGTACTTCCACATAACTTGCTCTGTTCTACTCTTGCTCCATCCCATACCAGTTAGCCAGCAGGCAGCCCAGGAAACAGCACCTCTGAAACACGGGAGAAGAGGGAAGGGGAAGAGATACTACAAACTCCCCTGGCACTTTTTTTCTCAAAGTCATAGTGCAATACCTCCACAGTAGCTTCTGCTTCTCAACCTCCTTTAAAATGAAAAAATCAAGAACTATCTCTGTCTGCGGGTGTCAAGGAAATAAACAATCTCAAAGCTAAGAGATGCAAGAGGCACCTTCACTCGGGCAGTCCCTGCAGTCAATCCTGTGGGAAAGACACCTTAGCTAGAACTAGACATCTGCTACTATCTCCCCCTGAGAGGCACATTCTACTCAAGACATGGCTTTGGCAGGTTCCAGGCACCAGTGCAAACCACCACTGTACAAAGCCGTGACCCTTCCTTCCTTCCTTTCCTGCACCTCACTCCTGCTCTCCCAGAAACACTCCCTTGTGAGGCTGCTTATGTATTCCTGTTTTGTTGAAATCAGCATCTTCCCCAGAGCAGCACTCCAAAGAAAAGGGCCTAAACAGTCAGCAATTAGTAGAAGTGGGGAAATACATCTGCCCCATGGAAAATCTGAAGAGGAACTGCAAGTTCATAAGTCAGCTGCAACACACAGCTATCCCCAAAGCTAACATCTGCCTCTTCTCAAAGTTATCAGGTTCCCCTACTACATGTTCCTTTACAAAACTGTACAAAGGATCTTATTTCCTCATGAGCAAAAGAAAAAGAACCCCAGAAATTGAAGAAAAATACTCGTGCAAAAAGATTTCAATGGCTCTCTTTGCACAACTGATACAGAATTCACGTATTGATGGTGGAGTGACAAGGTCTCGAAGTATATCAGTACTCTTTAGAAAGCAGGAAGGCAACATGTATCCTCTTTACTCCAGCTTGCTCATTTAATCCTAAACAAGAGCAAGTACTTTAGGTGACCAGGATATTTTTCAAGCATTTCCTAAAGTAATAGCAATAAAACATCAGATAAGGAAAGATTTTTAGATTAAATGGGGGAAAAAACAAAACAAAACAAAGCCAACTAACAGCCTAGATTTCCCAGCAAGAAGATTAATGTATGTAAGGGTGATGGTGGGAGGGAGGTCAAGAACACGGATGTCACATACTGCAAATTAAAAAAAAAACAAACTATAGCATATTTAATGGAGTACAAGACTTTTCTTGAAAACCTATCAGATTATGAAAGCCTGACCATCTTCCTTCCCTCCCTTCACGACCATTCCCCTCTCTGATGCAACAAGGGAAAGGATGGGGGAGGGCAGACTACAATATACCCATTGCTTCCTAACAAGGCTGCATTTCCCTTTCCAGGACTCTACCCAATTCCACAGTAGTGCCCCGCAGTTTATTAGCCTCTTCTCATCCCAAAACACCAAATCCAAACCATAATCCCACATTTCACCAAAGCAAAGGATAAAGTCTGTACTCCTGTGTCTCCCATGAAGCTTGCAAGGGAGCAGACCAGTCTACACTAGCAAACGTGAATCCTGCAGTTCCTGAACTGTTTGACTGGCCTCACTGATCTGGCCTCAGCACTGGACTACATGTTGTCTGTTGTCCCATGGCCATACAAGCCAGTGGTCTGAAATAAAAGGAAAGTGGTGGTGGACATCCACGAAAGTCAGAGAACATTGTTTATCACAAGGCAAGAAGGAGAACTTTATTCAAGGCAGTGCAAGAGAGTCATCAAAACAGCTTACAAGCTTCCTCGATTAAGGCACACAGACTGATCCTGCTGTGAGTTTTGAGTAAGAAAATGCTTTCTCCCCTTTTATGCCAGACCACAATTGAAAATTACTCATCTTTACCACTGCAGCAAGAAAACACAGTTAAAATGCTGACAAAAATGTTGCTTTAGAGTTTCAAGTAACTGCAGCCTCAAACCTCTTCCTTACAGCCAAGACCGTATTTTGAAAAAAGGAAGAAGAGGAGGAGGAAAATAGTAGTATCATACACTCACAAAACAGATTCAGAAGGAGAGTCAAACTTTGAGTCTCTCATGTCCAAAACATACAAGGACACTGGCACCTATCAGATTTTCTATGCTGCCACCACTGCAGTAAAGTCAGCTCTTTCACAAAGCTAAAGGATGCCAGGAGGTTACTTGGGTGAGAAGATGGGACCCCCACCTTCTGAAAAATTTGATTAAAATTAGCTGACAGAGTCAAACATTACCAGCATGTGGTAATTGTCTGCATATGCCTGATAACCTCACAAAAAGGATGATCGTAGAAGCTCATTTTTTCAAATGTAGTTTCTGAAGGAAATAGGTGAGGGAAAGGCATTTTCACTGGCACTCCAAGCTAAAACAAAGTTTAATCTGGCACCCTTTGCAATTACTCAATTAGCTTCCAATTCAAGAACAGAAGAGAACAAACTAATTGACCATCAAAGTCTTAGAACAAGGCTGGTACTGTGCCATCAAATGGAAATGAGGGGAATTAGGCTACAAACAGCCTTGCTGCAGGCGTCCAAAGCTGCCCTCTGCCAACACTCCTCCCATGGGACACCTCTGGTTCTCATCTAAAGAGCCAACACAGTAATTGCAAGACAGACAGTAGATCTGAATGCACATACTAAGAGAATCTCCAGCAGTCAAAGTACACACTCACAAAACCAGTGAGCTGACACAGCCACACGCACAGATCAGACTACCAAGGTGTTTGGCCTACACAAACATTAACCAAAGCACAAATCAGTACTGTGACATGTTAAACAAAAGTGGATGGACAAAAGCCACAAGAATGCTGCATCTCGAAATTCATCTTTCCACAGCAGGTTAATCAGAATGAGTGAGCGAGTGAATGTCTTCACTTCTGTGTGTACAATATTCCCCAATGGTTTAGTCATTACAGCAAGAACCCAAGCCTTTAAATATAGATCTGCCTAAGAAGCTGAACACTTCAGAGAGTAAAATTAACTTGGAGGTTAGCTTCCCTTCCAAAAGAATTGTATTAGACAATTATCTACAGAAGTCAAAATCAGGCCAACATTTAAGGGCCACAAGGGGAATAATACAATGATTGCAAAGGAAAAAAGCAAACAATAGGTACTCATATTTGTTGGACTCATACACACAGTGCTATTCATAATGATACTAATTTTGAGTTCTGCTTTATAAGGCATATTCCTAAAAGTAACTTATTTTCTAATTATGAGCTCCAGTGATCATGCACATTAAACAATGAAAACAAACGGCAGTAGATATGAATGTTGTGACAGTCCCATTATCTCTCAAGCAATGCATGAGGATAAGCTGCTAGCTGTCCTCATAGGCAAAATTCACTTGAAATGTCACTTCTAGCAAAATTCCTACAGCTGTCGCTTTACTCTCCCTCTATCCATACCAGAAGGCTGAATTTAAGATAAAAAATCTTACTTACCAAGAATATTTGTAGTTTAGAAATCATGTCCTTAAAATGGTCTTGCTATCTTTTTAAATCAAAAACCCAAAACAAACACCCTCAAAAGTGATTGAGAAATGACTGGAATTTTTTCCTTCATGATGCTGAACTTCTCAGGGATTCCCTGCTCACTGCCCTCCTTTAAAATGCAGGGGAAGCAAAGACTTGATCTTCTAGGTTACATGTTCGTCAGCACACGAGGTATTGCTATTTTCCCACAGAGCACTTAATGCTTCTAACAGTCCTTCATTACCTCCCCAGGAGCCTTCATTGGCAAACACAGCAGCACTGCAGTGCTCAGATGAAAGGCTTTGAGAAGTATCTTCTAGATGTCACCTCTGGGTTCAGCTAAGTCCACAAGCAAAAGCAGAGGCTTGATGCTCAAGAGCAGTGATACACAGCTCCTTAGACAGGGTTTTATTTCTTATTCTGTCTAGATGCATTAAGGAAGAACAAGTGACACACCATAGTTTCCACAGACTCACAGCTTTAGCCTTGCAGCAGGTGAATTTCAAAGCCAAATGATATTACTGAGAGCAAGAAAACACCACCTGATTTAGAAGCAGCAGGAAAGGAACAGATGTGCAGCCTGTGGAGAAGTTACAACAACTCCTTGTAAGACAAGACCCCTAGTAAAGGGCTAAGTTGGGGCTGTTCAGCCTGGAGAAGAGAAGGTTGTGTGGAGACCTCACAGCAACCTTCCAGTATCTGAAGGGGGCCTACAGAGAAGCCAGAGAAGGACTCTCTGTCAGAAGCTGTAGTGACAGGACAAGGAGTAATGGGTACAAACTGAAAGGGGAAATTTAGCTTAGATACCAGGAAAAAAATTCTTTACTGTGAGGGTGGTGAGGCACTGGAACAGGTGGCCCAGAGGAGCCACGAATGCCCCAACCCTGGCAGTGTTCAAAGCCAGGCTGGATGGAGCTCTGAACACCCTGGTCTACTGGGAAGTGTCCCTGCCCATGGCAGTGGCAGGTTAGGACTAGACGATCTTTAAGGTCCATTCCAACCCTAACGTTCTATGATTCAGAAAACAATGTTACTTAATGGTTTTGTGCCTCCTGCATTATTGCCCTCCCAGCATCACAAGTGATTCCAGACAGACATCAAGCCTACAAACAGAACAAAAGCCCAGAAGTCCCAGAGGAGGCAAACTATACTGTTCTATAAGTGGCATAACCCATAGGTATTCCTTTATGTGGCTTTTAGCTTAAACATGCAATAACTTTCACAATCCCATCAACACAGGGCTGAAACAAAAAATATAAGTGCTACAACACTGCTCAGAGAAATCACTTGGACTTCTCCCAAGACAGACACAAGGAGAGTACCTTGAAGACATTCAAGTTATCCCCACGCAGTGTAAGCGAGAGGCTTGCACTGAGAGCAGAGCAGCTCATTTGAATTAGGGAAGCAGGACTGCTCAGTTACCCCTCAATATCCTAAGAAATCTTCCAGTGATTACACAGAATAGATGTTCAAGGACAATAACATGTGATGAAAGAACATTCAGAGACAAGACTGTAACTCTTTTTGCATTCTGTGCATTGTTCAATTTTTTTGTCAGGGGTAAAAGAATGCAAGCTGGCCCTCACCTTACTCTGAATTCCTGAATAGAGACACAAATAGCAGTAATACATATATACACTGAAAAAATGGCATCCCGATGCTGATTCATCCTGAAGCTAGGACAGGCAATGACACATTCTATAAAACACATTTTAAAAGTTTTGAATGAGACATCCAATTTATATTTCTTTTAATAAAAACAGATCTGCTTTATTCACAATTGCTGCTATTCCTAAGTTCCTGGAGTCCATAAGAAATGCAAATTTACAGAAAAAAATGCATTATTCACTTTCAGAGTGTGAATGAAGATATTTGCATAGAATCACAATCAAAGAATGGGTAAAGGTTGGAAGGTGCCACAGTGAGTAATTTAGTCCAATGTCCCTGCTCAAGCAGCTCTGTCCTAGAGTACATTGCACAGGATTGTATCCAGACAGTTATCCCTAGTGAGGAAGACTCTACAGCCTCTCTGGGCAACTTGTTTCAGTGCAGTCACTCATACAGCAAAGTTCTTCCTTATGTTCAGTTGAAAATTCCTGTACATCAGTTTCTGCCCATTGCTGTATGGCCTGTTGGTTGGCACCACTGAGAAGGGCCTGGCTCCATCCTCTTGAGACCCTCCCTTCAGATACTTATTAACACTGATGAGGTCTCTTCTCACTCACATGTTCTTAAGGATGAACAGCCCCAGCTCCCTCAGCCTTTCCTAAGAGAATTGGTGCACTCTCCCAATCATCTTTTTTGCCTTCCTCTGGATCCATTCCAGAAGTTCCACATCTCTGTTGTCCTGAGGAGTGCAGATCTGGACACAGCACTCCAGCTGAGGCCTCACCAGGGCTGAGTAGAGGGGCAGGGTCGCCTCCCTCGACCTGCTGGCAGTGCTGTTCTAATGCACCCCAGGACACCACTGGCCTTTGTGGCCACAAGGGCACTGCTGGTCGTGGACAGCTTGTTGTCCACCAGGACCTCCAGGTCCTTCTCCACAGAGCTGCTTCCCAGCACACCAGCCCCCAGCCTGTCCTGGTGCAGGGAGTTATTCTTCCTCAAGTGCAGGACCCTGCACTTGCTTTGGTTGAATTTCAGAAGGTCCCTGTCAGTGTCCTTCTGAAGGACTGCAACATCCCAGCTTTGTGTCTGTAGAGAACTTGCTGAGGAGGCTCTTCTACCCCTTGGTGAATTAAATTAAACAATACTGGACCAAATAATGACCCTTGGGGACACGTTGGGTGACAGGCCTCCAACCAGCCCCCGTGCCACTTATTACAACCCTCTGGGATCTGCCGTTCAGCCAGTTCTCAATCCACCTCACTGTTCACTCATCCAGCCCACACTTCCTGAGTTTGTCTCTCACAACCTCCTCACAGACAGTGTTGAAAGCCTTGCTGAAGTCAAGGCAGACAGTATGCACTACTCTCCCCTCATCCATCCAGGTAGTTCTTGCATTGTAGAAGGCAATAAGGTTGGACAAGCATGATTTAGCCTAAGTGAATTCATGCTGTCTGCTCCTGACCACATTCTTGCCATCCATGTGGACAGTGATGGCCTCCAGAATGAGGCACTCCATCACCTTTCCAGGGATTAAGATAAAGTTGACTGGCCAGTAGCTCCATGGGTCCTCCTTGCCCTTTTTGAAAATTGGGCATGACACTGCTTTCTTGCAGTCCTCAGACACCTTTCCTGATCTCCACGACCTTTCAAGGATGATCATGAGCAGCCTGGCTATGGCACCCTCCAGCTCTCTCATCACTCGGGCATGCATCCCACCAGGACCCATGGACTTGTGAATGTCAAGTTTGCCCAGGTGTTCTGTTACCCAATCCTCCTTGACCAAAGGAAAGTCTTCCTTCCAGCGTTCCCTTAACTCTGGTCTCTGAGTCAGAGATTCCTGAGGGCTGATCTTGTCAGTGAAGACTCAGGCAAAGAAGGTGTTTGGTATCTCTGCCTTCTCTGTGTCCTCTGTAACCAGGGTCCCTCCTCCATTCAGTAACAGGTCCACATTAGCCTTAGTTTTTCTTGTTATTGATGTATTTGAAGAAGCCCTTCTTGTTGTCCTTGACATCCTTGGCCTGATTTAATTCCAGATGGACCTTGGCCTTCCTTGTCTCATTTCTACTTACTCTGACAACCTCCCTATATTCATTCCAAGTGGTCTGACCCTGCTTCCATCTCCTGTGTATTTACTGCTTGCGCTTGAGTAATGACAGTTCTTTTTTTTCATCCACACAGGTTTCTTGTACCCTTTGCCCAATATTTTCGCTCATTGGGATACATTCCTCAAGGAAACAATCCTTGAATATCAACAAACTGTTTTGGTTTATGAGAAGCAGTGTCTCCCTCTAAAACACAGATTCAGAAACATCTATTAATTAATTAAAAATACATTTTCTTGAAAGTATTTCCATTTCCTTCAATTACCAGTCATTAGACTGACTTGGAAGTGAGTTCAACAACTGCCAATCGCAGGAAAAATTAACCACGGGATCTACTCATTACACAACAGCATTGACTGACATCGTGCATCAAGTGCAATATTTTGACACTCCCAATATAAAGACTTCTTTTACTATGTGAGCACACAAGTGTAGCCTAGCAACAGCCAGAGCCAGCACCCTCTTCCACATGCATCTGACCCCAATAAAACACATCTTTTGTCCCAAGCCCTAACAGGTTTTTCTGGCAGAAAGTAGTAAAAGAACAGCACTCCCAAGAAAACGATGAACTAGACACAAATAGAGCACATTAAAAGGTTTTGCAAATTTAGTTTTCAGTCTAATCTTCTCTGGTTGCTCAGTGTATATAACCAAAACCCTGTTAAGCTCCAGAAATGTCTAGTGGTGCTTCATTTCAAGTCCAGGATTCTGATCTTGCTTTATGTCTTGTTTCCTGCACTCAGGATCCTGAGCTTCATGGCCACTGCAACCAAGGTTGTACCCAGCTTTTACAGCCTCAGCCTTCCTTGTTTTAGGTATGTATGTAAGCAGAATGCACTTTTGCTCCATACACTGCTTGTTCACAGCACTTGCATTCTCCTCCCAGCCCACATGCACACCACCAACCTTACACAGGTTATTCCCATCAACCAGAAATAGATGTATGTTGTCTAGGAACAAACCTGTAAAGCAAATAAGCTTGCTCCCAAGGACCCCATGATCCACATCATTCGCAGTTTGGGATGCAGCACTTGGACTAGACTAGTGCCATATGTGCTCCTGGAAGAGAGCTTCCAGTTTAGTTTTATCCAAAAATGAATTAAATGCATGCTCTGAAGCTACTCCATTATTCAACTTTAAGTACAGTTAGGTGGGACAGCCAGAAGAATTAGCTTCAAAAACATACTCCTAATGCAACTTCACTGTCCAACATCAGTGCATTCAGCAGCCCACAGTCAAATTCATACTGCATTTGTTGCAAAGGGCCAGTACTACATACCTGGAAGGTGCAAGATGCTCTGCAGAAAGCAACGTGAGCCAACCTGAACCCAAAGAAATCTTGTCTCAGTTTCCAGAATGTAGGTATCTGCTCAAACACCCCAACACACAAAAGGTTTGGTATTGCTTCCAAAATGCTTGTTTAAAAGTGACTGAAAGAAGTTATACCAAGTAGTATATTTCAACTGTTTCACCTCAGTGGCATCTGAATTATTTTTATGACACAGAAGTACTTAGAAGTACTAGAAGTACGTAGAAGTTTTTGCAACACACTAAGGGGGACACAATCAGGCTAGAAATAAGCAGGCACACTACGTGGAAGTCAGGCTGAATAAAGATAAATTTTTGGCCACCAGTCCATTGCTTTACTTGCAGAACTAGGCAACATTTTGGCTAATTTACTAGTTTATTTTATGGTAATATACAATGTCCTATCCTCCAGCCAGTTACATTGCTTGGGTTCTTTACAGGAAAT
Organism: Daphoenositta chrysoptera; assembly: GCA_013397915.1. NCBI lineage: Eukaryota > Metazoa > Chordata > Aves > Passeriformes > Daphoenositta > Daphoenositta chrysoptera. The sequence goes on along the minus strand of VZRO01004893.1, from coordinate 311,370 downwards.
TCTGCCAAAAAAAAGGTTTTAAGGCAAATGTTAGTGTGTTCTGTGTGCACTCTGACTAGACAAAAAAAAATTAACATTAATATACACTTTCCTACCCAAAGCTTAAGGCTAGTAGTATATAGTATATATACATGCAGGGACCAGGCTTGTGCTCTCACGTATAGCATTGGGTGTTATTAACTGAAAATCAGGTTCTTATTTCCATGTTGAAAGGTCAGCTTTCCAAGAGCCCTCACCGTTTACAGGACAGACTTTGTACAACAGATAGATCCAGCATGGAGAGTGCTTCTTAATTTGCACACTTGACTAAGAACATCTGTATTTCGAAGTCTAAAAGTCTCAGTGTGGGAGGCTGATGCCAGGCGCCCGCCAAGCTGCCCTATCACTCCCTCCTCAACAGGACTCAGGGAGAAGAATATCAGATTCTAAAAAAATTAGGAGTAATAAAGACAGTTTAATAAAACAAAAGCAAAGGGTGTGTGTGGAAGCAAAGGAAAGGAAATATCCAGCCACTTCCCAGGAAGCAGGGCTTCAGTATGTGTAAAGGTTTCTCCAGAAGACAATTGTCATAGTAACAAATGCCACCCTGCTTCTCCTTTTTCTTAGCTCTTATTGCTAAGCAGACATCACATGGTCAGGAATATCCCTTTGGCCAGTTTGGGACAGCTGGTTCTGGCTGGTCCATCTTGGAGCCAGCTGGCATTGGCCCCCTGTCGGACACGGGGGAACCTTCTGGCAGCATCTCACAGAAGTCACCCCTGTAGCCTCCCACCAGTACCGAAACCTTGCCACACAAACTCAGTACATTCAAAAAAGCCAGTGACTGGTTTTATGTATGTATTTTTAGATGAGGAAAATAAGAATAACTAAAAAGCCTCATCTAATAAGTATCGTTCTGTTTACCCAGAAGTCAAACTTATCTCCTATTTCTTTATACAAATATACCTTTGACAGGCAGTAGGAAATCCCAATTGCAGGTGCAATGAAGGAGCTTCTATTCTTAATGACTTGTGCCAGCTGTTCCAAATACCCTGACCCAGTGCCTTGAGAAACAGTCAGTAAACCTACATAGATTAAGAAATGAGTTGGTACTTTACAAAAGAGACGGTTGCAGGCCAAAAGGGCAAGAAAAATCCTTGGCCTTCCTCACCCTACTCTGTTCTGTTTTTCCCTGGCATAAGGAAAATAGAAGTTAGCTGCATTACTGGCTTCTCTGTATGGGAATTCAATACTGAAACACATTTTTAAGAAACAGTCAAATCTGCAGCCTCGGGCAATTTTCTAAGTAAGACATTTGTAAGTCTTCCTTCTCCAGACTGTGTGTCAATCCACAAGCATCAGGAAGAGAATCCCAGCTTCTACTAGGAACCTCAGGTCTTAAAAGATTTTCATTGCATTTACTTGCACACCCAAGTTGAAAAATTCCCCAGCTGAAATTGCCACAACATAATAGTTCTTTCCAGAGAGCAGCAGCTAAAATACGTAACACACTAAAAATTAGAAAACCAGCAAAGACTGCCACACAAGACTATGAGCCCATCAGAACCCGGGAAGCTGGATTAAGCACTCAGGAGACCTGGATTCCATTCCCAACTCCAGGTATGCTAGAGATGGTCCCTGCCAATCTTCCTCCATTCAGAGGACATATTCCCCAGACTAGGGGCTTTCTTTCCTTGTGCAGTGCCTCAATGCTTACAGAGTCTCTGATAACCAACAGAGCAAAGACTATTTCCCTTCTTTCCATGCCTGCAACAGGAATAGGCTGACAAAACTGCAAGCCATCGGTAACCGCAAATAGAGAAAAAAATACATAATGGAGGCAAATTATATTTGGAAGAAAACATTGAAAGGAACAAAACAGCACTCTTCATCAGCCGAGACGTCACTTAGTCATGATCTGGAGTGTTCACACCTGCTCCGCTCTGTCACAAACTCCCACAGCTCCGAACGCGCGCAGCAGCAGCAGCAGCACCCCGACACCTCTCCTTCTGCCAAGCCTAAGCAGCGTAACGGGACCGTTTTGTCATTCAAGTTCCCACTTAGTTAATCGCTGTGACACCTTCAAATCTCTGCACTGTATTTCACACAGAATGTCTGCACGAAGTAAAGCAGCCCCACCAGCCCAGTGCAAGCTCCTGAGCTGCTGCCCATGTGGGCAGTCCTGCCCCCAGGAGCACTGGGCTTGACTTACCTGTGTGCTTGTTGGCCCTACTAACAGCCCTGCTCTGGTCACAGCTCCCCATCGTGCCTTTTTTTGGATCTGTGATATCATAAAGGCCTCAGTTCAGAGAAATTCTTTGGCACATGCTGCTCTGCCTTGGCTAAGGCAGACCCATGCAAGACAGATCTCAGAGGCAAGGAAAGGGACTAGCAAGAACTAAGGAGGAAATTCTCCACGGACCTTTTAGGTACAGGGTATCTAGAACAAATATATTTTGAAAGCCCTTTGAAGTGCTGCTCTCGGTGCCTTCACAGACTTGAAAACTTTTGGAAACGCACCTCTGAATGCTTAGCTGAACAGGGATTTCTCAGTATTTTGCTGAATAGAGATCCAGATTACTGGATATTTATTTTCTGTTGCTTGAAAATTTCTGCCCAGTTCCCCCTTTCTTTCACTGCCTCAGCAATGGCAATTTATCCACGTTACATCCACGTGGACCTGTTCTGTTCAGCTACTTCTCCGTTACCATGGGTTTGGTGGGCGATACAAGGAATGTTTTGGTTTTGTGATAAACATTCTTTGTCATGATATGGCATTTTCAACTACTTAAACAAAATAGTTTATATAGCACCTTCCAACAGCAAACCGGTCCTTTATGTGAGACACATTGGTGACAGGAAAATACAGCAGCATGACCCTTCCTTTCCAAATACAGCTACACACAGCCACATGGATTGGTGCCAATAAAACACAAGCTTCTGCCTCCATGGAAGTGAAATAACTTCTATAGACTGAAAATGGAGGGGGAATAAACAGAAACCAGTGTCAGGTCTTGTAACTCGTATTTGTGCCTGCATATGGTTGAGCATTTCCAAGGCAAGACAAGGGGCAGATTTATAAACATATTTTTTTAAATTGCAACACAATTACTGGATTTATGGTTTTCAACCCCAACTGTTCCAAAAGTCCTGGGTACCCCATCCTACTTGGTCAGACATCCTCTTTTGACTCCATAGCATGGAAATTACAGCACTGTCGTGATTCCCAGCTCCTGGTCTTCTGCCACAGACTGTGAACCGCTATCCTACATCCAAATGATCCAGGCAAGCACAGAACCACCCCTCTCACATATCCAGAAGCAGGGTGTTTATCCAAGCCAAACACTAGGGCTGTCTCTACACAGCAGCTTGTGTCCAAGCTGGTAATGAATCTTTGGCAGCTAAGTGCTTAATTTATGGACAGCGCTCCAGTTTATGTTGTTGCAAGGCTAAGCCCTGTACACAAGCAGCCGATCAGAATTATTTTATGTCTGTACAGTGAGAGCTTTCAGCTCCCATACAATTGTAAAGCATGCTGCTCTGAATGCTATAGCAAGTTATTACCAGCAGCTTATGTGCAGTGTGTTTTTGCTATTCACTGCAGTACTTGAGTGCTGCCATCAAACCAATTCAGAAAAAAATATTACTCATATTATTCAGTCTTGAACACAACATACCCACCTTTGCTCATCTTACTTCCATCTCTGCTGGAAATCTATAAAATCAGTTAATCCCAGGTCCAGCGCTTGTTCTACCAGACATCCCACAGCAAAGCACCTCCAAAACTTACCAATACCCACCTCAGATAGGCTCAAATCCCAGTTTGAGACCAGCAAAATCTTATCTCACCCTTTATGCTTTAAAGAGCACATAAGCAAGTGCTGGAACCAAATAATGCATCCTGCTGCTGGTGAATTTATCTGTTTAATCACAAAGCACCATTTAGCAAAACCAGGTACCAACTCAAAGCCAAGACAGCAGGAAAGAGCTCCTGGTACAGGTCAGCTGTTTCACCACCAAAAAAAGCTGCAATAGGGATACCATCACCTGCAAACCACAGAGATGTCAACCCTAAATGGCTGTAAGATGGAAAGGAGAACTACCCTGCAGCAACAGAAATTAATATTTTGGAGTTTTTCTAGCCTAAGTCTATGAAAGAATTAATTCAATTATTTTTCTGTACTACTGATTAACCATTCAAATACAAAATGCTGGCTGTTAGAAAGCTATGTTTCTTTCCTTGTCTTTCAAAAGATATTAGCTACAGTTCAAATACTTAAGTATATAAATACAGCCAGGCATGTTTAATGAAAGCTTCACCTTCTATCACTGCATTTTTGAAGTTAAGAATAGGCTGCCTTTTACCCTTTCAGCATCATAATGAAATCTAACTCTTTCCATGGATTTGAAGAAAATACTGTGGCTAGCAGAGCCCTATGGAGAGACAGATTATTTATCTACTTGGGTGAGCATGCAAAAGTAAGCTTGTCACAACTAAGGGAAAAAAGGAAAGGTAGCAAAGCTGCTGTGCTAACATTCTCCTCCTATAGACCTCCACACAGCCCAGTGCAAGAAGTATGGTGGTCAGAAACAGCACTAGAGCAAAACCAGGCTGGAGAATTTGCTGGCCTTTGAACAGGAACTACTGGCAATCCATAGTGCTGCAATCCAGTGACCTGCCTCCATGGTCAGGAGTGGGGAAGCCACATTCTGGGTGGGCAGCCTAGAAAGGCACGCGATGCCCTTCAAAACAAGAACAAAACTGCAGCCACAAACCAAAACAAGTGTAACCAGTGCCAGCTTTCTAGGGACTAGATGTTGCCTGGAGCTGTGCATAGCCCAGAGACACCCAGTGGTTGACTGGTACATCACAAGCATGTAATGAGTGGGAATGTTAAGGAAAGCATTTGTTTAGTACAACCTTGGGCTGACGCGATGCTTCTCTGTTCATCTCCAGTTCTCAGACAGGGTGTGGGAATAGATAAGGAGGTCTAGGAGAGAGACCTGATTCTGAACAAGTGACAAACAGCAAGAAAGTGCAGGGAAAGGAGGAACTGGCAAGGTTTCACACTATACATTGTCTTTCAGCTGTAGATCTTACAGACATCCTCTGGCCTTTCCTAAGAAAGTCCCTGTAGTCAAGACTCTGCCTTATTTGAGGTCTCTGGCTGAGTTTGGGTAAACATTACCTGCAGTTTGAGATAGACGCAAGTGCTATGCCACACTGAAGGTCAAATGTCATCTAAATGCTGCTTGTTGAGCTGCTAACATTGCCAGCAGCAGCTATGCTTCCTGACTTAAAGGAGATTTAATGGCCCAACAACAGCTAGTCAAGATATACACGCAAAACAAAAGGCACCCTTCTTCATATCACTAGGAGCATAGGACTAGAAAAACTCTGTACTAGAAAAAATAGAAGAGAAATAGATCCAACTCAAAACCAGTCTTTAAGAGCTCTACAGAAGTATAAGCAGAGTTTTCTTTAACCCAAGCAGCAGCAGAGCATGCAGACCCGTACAATAGGTTTCCCATGCACTGCTCTTCAACTCTAGGTGTAATTCCAACCAACCCAGCCTTAGGCACTCCTGAAATACCCAAGTCAGGCAGATCACCACAGTCAGCTTCTTCTAATGTAAACAGAGAGGGATGGACATCTCTTACCACCAAGATGGAAGTCATCATCTAGACATTAGCATCTCTGCACCTTTTATTTTAGACCCATCAACTAAGTGGTGTGTATTAGGAACAGCTGAACTACACAGGGTCAACTAGACAGGATTAATATTATGCTCCCTTACTTTGCCTGCACTATTGTTAAATCTGAGTAGCAATGCTCAATTTGGATAAAAGTAAATGTACTCTCCAGAGACACAGAAATCCATGTTCTAAGCTGCTTTGTGGCTCCTTCTAGAAAACAGCAGGATAAACTTTGCTTACAACCTATACCCCATGCACAGAGATAAACGCAGCCTTCACCCAAATGCCAATTTCCAGCAAAGACAACTTTTTTTTTTTTTTTTTTAAAGAATTGGATTGTAATTTTTCTAAGAAAACAGTGTTTTTTGGAAATAGCAACATCATACCAAGGGAAAAGTAACAGGTCATGTGCATGAGTGGGTGACCTTACTGTGATCGTTCTACCTAAGAGACTTCAGGACAGTTTCATTCCCTGGCAGAAAGCTCAGAAATGCAGCAGCACTAGTAACCCAGAAACACTACAGTGACTCACTCGTGTTCAATCAACTCAGATGCTCAGGGGAAACAACAAAGGCATCCAACAGGACACGGACCAGCCAAGCAGATGCAATATGGCAGCACAACCTGGACTCGAGCCATAGCTCCTTACTGAATTGCTGGCAGCTCACTTTCTGCCTCGCTCCTCACATCTCATAAAATAAGCCCTCTTTTAGCAGAGGTTTGACCTACTCGTGAATATTACTGATAACCATAGGTGTTCTCTGAACACAAGCTGATCATGGCATACTGATGACAAAGGAAACAGCACAGGGAGATTTTATGTTCCAATATTCCTGGGCCTAAACACACAGAGAAGTAGTGAGGGAAACATCTCCAGCAATGCAGGAAAACTCAGACAGAGCAGCTGTATAAACCTGAGAAAACAGAGGCAGGCAAGGCTGATCACTGAGAACAACAAGACTAGCATGAAATGAGATCACAAACAAGCCTGGAAGGCTTGAGGTCCTCTTGCAAGCAGGAGGCAGCTAGCCCCCTTAAATCACACTGAGTATCTGCTCCTGTGCTCTGCTATTGAATTGGCAAAAATAAAATAAGAAGAAACAGGCAGGGGACAGAACTACGCCAGCTGCAGCCCCCTTCTCTCAGTTGTTCCCAGCTCCAGCTTTCAGTATTTGCCTCTCTTCAGCCCTGCCCATGACCCTCCTTCTCAGCTACCCCCCATATAACTCAGATTTGAGGCAATTGTTCCACACCACTGTGCAGAGAGACACTGACACTCACACACTCGACTTCATCAGTGACACACATAAGCAAGAAAAAATTAAGAGAGAATGCTCCTTCTCCTCCCTTCTTCCTCCTGTATCATTAAAGCATCTTTGTTTTCTCTGTAAAGTTTTTAAAAAGAGAAAACAGAAATTAAATTAAATGGGAGGGGTGTAAAAAGTGTCTGGAACAAAATACCGTATGTGCAACGCCTCTTCTCTTCCATGAGCTGCAAAAGTAAACAGCACCTTCTCTGGCAGGAGCAGCAGGGCTGTCTTACGTAATCGGGGGATGGAGGGAGAGGAGAGGGTCAGGAAGAACACACACTGCCCACTGTTCAGAGAAGAGCTCCTTTCAGCAGCCATGAGTAAGAAGACTGCAGAAGTGACAGCTTTGCTACCTCCCTGCCCAGCTGGCTCTCTGACCTGCCTAGAAGCAGCATCCAACACCACGGGAAAGGCTGGCTTTGTTTCCGACACTGCTGGCTGGTGGCCTCATACACAGGATGACAGAACGCTGCTTTCCTCACAAGTTATGATGGGGCAATTTATTTTCATTGGCATGAGCAGAGAAGGAGAGCCAGTCTGATCCACCCTGCAGCAGCAGGACACAGTGAAAGGCAATTTTGCACATGTACCTCATACAGTCATAACACACTCATACACCTCACACAGTCATTGCACACACCCTGTCTTAGGAGGAAACTGTTCAACAGAGACATTTGCCTTCAGAACATGAACCTAGGCATCTACAGGCAGAATTTTCAGCCTTCCATACCGATCATCCATGTGCTGTTACATCAGAGTAAAAGCCTTTTTTGACTCCCTTCATGGCTATCATCTCCCCATTCTCTTATATTTCCACAGCAGCCTGCCCTATAAAGTCACAGGAAGGTTTTCCCACCCTGTTGACATCGTTTCCTCCTTGTTACACCCTGTCCAGTCCATGCCACTCGGACAAGTTGGAGGCTGGGTGCTGGGTAGAGCCTAACAGCTTCATCCCAATCCATCAATCCTTGCTGACAAATGAAGGCTGGACTAGTGAGCAACAACAGCTTTCTGTGCATCTTTGGCAATTCAAATTGTTCCACAGAAAAACTAGAAATACCAGGAGTGGCACTCTGCTCTCATCACCTGCACACAGGCATGCACTTGCACTCACAGGCACAAAACACCCACCAGGTTTTTTGCAACCTCACTGACTTCTTCGCTTCCCAGTCCCTCAAATTTGTTTTCTCCACTTTGACCCTTAAGACTTAACACTCAGGCAGCTTGGCATGTTTGATTTCAGAAAACCTTCTTTCACCACAATACTTCCAGATTTTTTGAGTCCCTTACACACCAGCTCTTCCAAACTGTGGCTCAGAAACAGGTCCTGTTTGCCACAACATCCATGTAGCTCACCAAATGCTTAGTTCTACGGTAGTACCATCATATGTAAATCCTCACATATGGCAAATCAAAACAAGAAGCTCCAAATATATATATTTTTTTTTAATGGAAAGAAAAAGAACTCCAAATAACTTAAATGACTGCTAAAACCATCAACATATCAGCTGCAATAGCAGCACTTCAGAGAGGATTTTACTGGGGCTTTTTATTATTATTATTATCTTATCTGCAGAAGGCAAGCCAAGAAAACAGAGAAATAGATGGAACCAAGCCCTGCATCTGAGCAAGCTCTCTAGAAGCAAACACAGACACGTTTCAGGGCTGGCAGAACACTGCAGAAATTAAGTGGCGTGGGTTCTGACAGAAACACAATTTTTCATATTTGGTAATGCATGCCAGTGAATAAGACTTCCATAGGCTGTACAGCAGCACCTAAATATTTGTCCTACTGCTGTTCATCCTGAGCTGGCACACATTCAGAGACTACAAAGACAAAGCCAAACCAAAGCTCAGACTGACTTTTCTACCTCCAATTTGCATTGCACTTTTCCTCCAGGGATCTTTCATGGCTTGGTTTGGATTCCATCCCAGCTCACTCCCAAACAGAGAGATGTATCAAACAATTTCAACACACTGACACATTTCATTTTGAATTTAAGTATTTGAAATTACTTTGAATGCACATTCGTGACATTTCAATACTCTTCTGGATAACTTTTTAATCCACCCATTTTTTACCCCATGGGTAGAGTGTAGGGCAGTGGGACTAAACTAAAACCAGAAAACTGCACCAGGACAGAATGAAAGCTCTTTGGGGGGAGTTCATCATTAGTTCATCATTAGCTATTCAAAATTTGGTTGTACCAAATACTGAGCAGGACACAGCCTTGAGTCAGCAGCAAAAGGAGACTCCATGAGGCAAATAAGCTAGTTCTGACTTTCACCCCTTTCACTGCAGAGGCAGACAAGGGGACAACTAATTACCAAATGCCTTGAAAATGTGGAGCAAATATGAAGGGCCAGAGCAACTCTGCAACTTAATCAAAAGCCTGCCAAAAGAACAAACTACATACATATAAGAAAATACCATTAGGAGGGGTCATCAAAACCATTTTCCTCACTGTAACAAACAACCTGGACAGCAGTAAAGGACCCCTGGCTCACCCACAGCAGCATTTCCCTTCAGAATGACTCCCACGCATGGTCAGTGGGGCTTCCATTGCCAAAAGCCACAGGGTGCAAAAGCAGTCGGACTTTGGATGAATCCTTGCTAGGACTGAAACCTGCAAAGGTGAACTGGGTGCACAGAGAAAGAACTCTAGGGAGGGGAAAAAAAAAGCCAGAAGACAAGGCTTAATAAACTGTAAATACTTTCTTACAGAAAATCTTTTGTGTTCTTACACTGGCTAAAACAATGGCCCAGAACTGGTTCTCCTTTCATAATACAGTACAAAAGAACCTGAAACCAATATTGTCTAGCAATGGCTCATCGTGTGTCCCATGAATTAAGGCCTTGGCAATAACCCAGCAGCCACAAGGCTTATGACAGCTTTCTCAGGAACTTATGAGAATTTGACTTCTTTCCAATAAGGCCCTTAGGCTCCCAGAGGAATCCTCAAACAGCTTTTCAAGCCCTAGGAGTCAGGCCAGTGACAGCAAAAAGAGGATACCCAAAAGGCACTGCAATGACAATCCCCCAGCAGAGCAGGAATGCAGGCAAGCAATAAAACTGATGCTAAACAGATCCACAATAAACTGGCCCCAACTATAATTTGAACAGTAGGGCACTGCCAAAATGAAATGGTCATTTACTGACAGAGAAAGCAAAGAAACATAAAACCTCAATAGAACAGTAAGAGATCACAGACAAATTTCAGAAAGCCTAACACTGCAGCTAGATGAAGAAAGCTCCTCTTCTACTTCTGAGTGTAACTCTGTGTCCTCACCTCTAGCAAGGGACCAGGATGTTCTGGGCAGTTCTCGTTTTCTTCTATAAAGGCATTCTATTATCCATTCTCCAAGTAAGAAATTCTCTTGTGTGTGACAAAGAAGTCCTAGTCATCCCAGAATCCCTTTCCTCCAGATGTCCTGATTCCATGACAAAGGCAGAATGCCCAAACAACAGTAGCAGTACAAGCAGAGCCGCTGCAGCACAGCTCCAGCCCACTACCACCACGACTGAAGTTAAGAATGCTGAAAATAGGGCACCATGCTGGCACTTCTCTACAGCAGCAATAGCTCTTCTGTGCTCCAAAGACTGCTCTTCAATCCATAAAGTGGCTGCACATGCGCTGGAGGGAAAGCCATTCTTTCACCCACATACCATTTCGTTTTGCAGAACAGAAGGAAAAATATATTTGTTCAGCAAGTATTTTAAGAAGATCGATGATTTCTGCTTTAAACTGACCCCACACACTGTGGATGTTACTCAACAGAGAAGCAGAAAAACACCTCTCCTTTGCAGAAACGCAAATACACCCAAACACACCTGTGGCCCCACTGCCAACAGGTGGCATTCTTTGTGTAACACTGCCCATGGCTAAGATTCACCCACATTGCAGATAAACTGCTGCACAACTCAGTTATTACAGAGCTAAACAGAATTTATACACACATTCATCTTCCAAGGCTTCTCAATACCAACAGAAAAAGCTATCTTTCACAGGATACAGGCACTTTCTTAATATTAAGCTTTTTAGCTCCTCTACTGAGAATGACAAACGTGATAAATCAAGCAAAGAAGCAAAGCAGCTTGACAAGGTCATACAGGGGGCTTTTAGGAAAAAGCCATGGCCAGGGGGACATCCCAGGGTAAAGAACCCATGTCTGTGCTCTCAGCACGTCACTCATCAGGCCAGGTGGATACAAGGGTGAAATATGAAAAGATGTCTTTTTTTATACCTGTTTTGAAGAGAGCAAACTTAAGGAATCAGAATAATTTGGGGGTACCCAAAATACTCAGCATATCCTAAAAGAGAGGGGAAAAGTGCTCTCCAGATAGTTTTGGGGAGAGCAGAGATACATATATACAGTAAACTACCCTTTTAGATCAGGCAGGATTTTTAGCTTTGAAGGCAAGCTGCAAATAAAACTGCAACCTTGATCTCACAGCTCTTTTTACTTAGGCCAAAAATTAATGCAAAACCCCAACCAAACCCAGCAGTCCCTGGGCACAGCTCAAGCAGCCTATTGTTCCTGCAGGACTTATCAATCACCACAGACAACCCCCTCTGATCAAGTCGTATGATTGAAGGCTGTACTTTATTATTCCCTCACACCACGACCAAGCGAAGCAGCAGCAGCGGTATCAGATCAGACAAAGGAGCCGCTGCCCTTCAGAGCAGGCTCCTGGGTAAGTGCTCCCTGATGTGCACACGGGTGTGACTTTGCTGGGCACAGCGGGAACGCCAGAGTAACCACACCACATGTGCCGTGACTGACTGAGTTTAGAGAGGCAACACAACCCAAACCCTGGAAATTCACAAGTCAAGCTGGTCTGGTATCCTGAATTTATTAGAACTTCTAGACTATTTAACCCGGTATGGTGCAGCATTCCCAAACAGTATACAAATGCCAAAGAGTGCTGAACTGCTGGGTAGAGGCGAGAGATGATGAAAAACTCAGTGAAAGCAAGCCCCCCACGGCTCGGTCCCAGCCCCACCACGCTGTGTTCCACCGCTGTGCAGCCCTCAGGGCTTCTCTGCAGCAAGCTGGAGACCCTGCCTCAGTCCTGGGGCTACCACACCCCACAGCTTCCCCATGCTCTGCTACACCAGCACCACTGTGTTATCATTAAAATGCTAGAACTGGCTCTTGAATAAAAAAGAAATTCACCTGCAAGCAAAACAACTTCAAAATCCATATTCATAAAAAAGTGTTTGAGGAATGTACAGGCCTCTCTCCTTTACCCATTGAAACGCAACAGTCCTTGGTCTTCCACATAAAACATGCCGCAATTTCTTTCTTTCCAGCAGCGCAGTCACTGTGCATGTGCCTACCACTGTATTACCTCAATATTTTTGCTCAAAAAAGCACTTCCCTAACAAAAAAGAATTCACTCGTACAAAGCAAACTGTATTACTTCTGCAAAATTTCATTTGAGAATCCACAGCTAAAGTGCAGGACCCCTACAGTTCCCAGTTCTGCAGTGTGATAGCTTCAGCATCCCTTGTGAGATGAAGCATGTCACCTTAATGCATGCTTAAGGTGAGAGAACGACCAAGCTGATGGGCTTCATCACCCTAGGGACACAGAAAGTGACATACTTAATCTGATGAGAGGCACTAAAGCAGCGCCTCTTAATATTTTATGAAACATTTGGCTGTTTTTAATTTTAAAAACAGCAGCTCAATAAACAAAGCAATGGAGGATTCCCCGTGGATGGCACTATGATAGGTGCACAGCAGCCCGCTCTGCTGAGTGATAACATCGTACCCAATGCATCAACTCTGGCATCCTCCCCATATCCATGCTGGAAAGCCTGTACACTGGGAGGTCTCAGGCTCTGCACACCAACAGGGACTTTTCCACAAATAGTTGTCTTTCACCAGAATACAGTGCATAGCAGAGGCAGCTTTGGAAATGGTTTGAGACATCCAGCTCTCATGTAGCAGTTTAATCTGGACACAACTGGCAGACATGCCCAAGGTGACCAATTTATTTTAATCAGAAAAAATACATTTTCTTCCCTACTTGCCCAGTTCTGGAACAAGATTACAGACAAACTGACATGAAACACATAATGCAAGTGTCCCACTTTATTACTTCTGCACACTTACTTTAAGTTTACCTGCTTCCTTAAGCAGCCACTACTGGCCACTGTCAAGAGATAAAGTTTTCAGCAAGATGGATCTTTGCTCCTACTTATAACAACCACTTTCTATTCCCACTCCCATGAAGGCTTGCAAGGTGCAAGACTGGCCAGAAGACAAATGGAAGAAAAAGTCTGAGCGTCAAGTTTGAATACAGACATAAGCATCCCCCAAAGGCCCAAAGCACAGCCTTCAGCAGAGCCTGCTCTTTAATCCTGTGCTCCAAATACATCCATCACCACTTATGAGAACCTCAGAGGTAAGACTTAAAAATAAGTTAGAACATCTCCCTCCCCACTGCTTTTCACTGGAGTTCAGAAACTCATACATGCCATGGTAAAGTACTACAAGAGGGATGGCTTCCTACAGTCTCTTTAGAGATAAACCCTGATGGGAGGGGACCTGTGGAGACACCCAGAGAAAAGGTTTCCCAGCCAAAGGCAGGAAGCATACCAGAGACAAAAGGACATCCATGAGCTCAGTGGGAATACACAGTCCTCTGACCATGAAAGAACACCACTTTGGGGCCTCTCCCTTCAAGCATTAATAATTGACAAGTCCTGGCCTCACCTCAACTACACAGTCCATTCTTCACTCTAGGGAGAAAAAGATTCTGCAGAAATTAAAAGCATTATCCCAAGAACGGGGATTATTTTGTCATCTGAGAACACTTACATGGAAGAGGAGAGCTGATGGGCAGTCTTGTGATCTTTCTGATTAAAATGCTGCCTCAGGATATTACTCTCCCCCTCCAACATGAAACAGTCAATTAGGCTGTGATATATTCATGTAATAAAGACTTTTTCTTATAAAATACGTCAATCCAAGACTTGCAGTACTTTTGCCTTGAAGTCACCTTACTGAGAAGAAACATGACAGATAAATCCAGTCTTAAACTAGTTAAATACTGGCATCTGAGGAAGCAGAAAAGTAGGGAATAGACAGTTATATTTTTAAATCCCATCATAGTGCTTTAAAAAAACGAAAAAGGAGGGGGTAGGGGGCTTGATTTCCATGAAGAGCCATCTCACCATTTCATTATTAATTTTATATACATGTACATACATACACACACACAAGTACAGACCTGCCACCTACAGCAACCTCTACAGGAACAAGAGCATATTAAACTCAACAGCACAAAAATCTGTTCATGGCCTCAGACACAATGGTGTCAGATGACCATCCTGATGACTCTCAGACCACTCTCTTACACCACATTAAAAAAAAGTCATTATTTAAAGAAGAAGTGCCTTTGTGGAGCATCCACCCCTAGCCAGAACATCACCTCAGCTCTCACTTGTAAACACAACTGGGATCATGGATGGTCCAGTTATGCTTCTCCACAGCACTGTCCTGCCTCCAAGGACCCAGGGGAACAGCTCTGACGTACGCAAGAGGCAGGGATGGCTCCATAAATCTTACAAATTTACAGAAGGCCACCAGGGCTCACCATCTCCTCCCAGTTTGTTGGCAGGAGCAATCCCTAAGCATGCCACGGAGAGCATCAAAGATATCTTTATGAATACCTGGATGCTGTCAGAGTCCCCAGCAGAGAGCACCATCCCAGCATCCTAACTCCTGTCCAGTGAAGGAGAACAAAATCTCTGCCCCACAAAAATAACATAAGTAACAACAGCTCTGCCTGCTTCTCAAGTAATAGGCAGTGATCTTTATACCTAACACTAGAACATCTTAAATCGTTTTATGGGAAAACATTTGCATTTTTGGATGCATCTACGGGACTTCCTCATATAGTCTATTTAGCAGAGACATCTGTTACTCAATATATATATTTCATCTAAATCCCACCCTCTGAATTCTTTCCATCAGTTGTCACTAATGAAGCTTTGTGTGCAAAACCAAGTGCATTCTGCCCCCATTGGGAAGCCAATTACAGTAGGAAAAACAAGCAATTAACAAGGTGCAAAATAAACATCTTGCCACCTGCCTTTTAATAGCAACCCCACTTCAAACAAGTCAGAGTCGCGGCACAGCTTACAAAATTGGCAACTGATATTATATATGTATTTATGCAGCAGCTGTTCTTCATTGCAACAAATATTACAGGCTTACCAGATAAGGTCAGCATATTTAAAAAAACATATAGCAAGTATTAAAACCTGCTTTGAGGCCTCGAATGTTGCTTTTAATGAAATCAGCAGCATCAGGCTTGTGTGGTATTACAGTAGAGCTGCAGTCACATCCCCAGCTTAGAGAGATTTCTCCTCATTTCTCCTTGCTTAGCAGCTTCGGTATTTGTTTTGCTAAATCCAGGGGCCTGAGCAGCTCTTAAACAGTGTGTGGGGCAACCAACAACACAGAGCTCTACACAGCAGACAAGTCTTCCCTGCTTCCATCCTCCCTGCCTTTCTTGGCCTTCTCCACCGCCCTACCATCACATCACTACATCCAATTGCATTGTGGGGCTGAGGGAAGAAAGTCACTCACTAAAAAAAGACCAAAAAAATCAAGGGGAAAACAAATCTATATTCTGTCTCACTCTTTGCTCCTTAAGCCTTCATGCTTTAGAAGGGAAAGGAGGACTTCCAAAGACGCACTAGCTAGCTCCAGAGGGAGCCACTTGCCTTTGCCTTCTGTGGAACAGGATGAATGACACACTTCTGAGTAGTTAACCAGGACTAGAGAAAGCCCAAGAGTAAATCTGCAGGATTTAGCAAACTTGGAGTACAAAATGTGCTTGAAAAAATAACAGCCAAGCTTCATCCTGCATGTTTGTTTGTCTTTGGATCCTTCCCTCTTGCTCTGACTCTCTACTGCTATGTAAATTATTTATATACATTAAACTTTCCATGTCACATTTCAGTTCCTGACTAATGTCCTATTTAACCACTCATTTCACAATTCATGTGAGTCTCTTCCTCTTAGGATTCTTCCTTCTCTGGCCTCGTTGGGATCCGAGGAGTAAAACACTGAATATGGTAATTTTGCAGTCATGCACAGGATTCTGAGTGTTAGTTGGAGATGGAGAGAAAACTGTTAACATTCTTTCTCTCAATGACCACAGAGAGCAACAGGGAAGAGAGCTTTTAACTCCAAGCAGGGCCAACAGGGCTACCTACCCACAGCTTTACAGAAGTCTGCATCATGATCAATAGTACTAAAACAATCCTTCACTGAAAAGTTCTCCTAAAAAGTCCTAAATTTAAATAACAATTCACTACCCTTGAATACAACTGGCAAGTCAGATCTTGAAAGACCCATGTCTTCACTTCTGGTCATTATCTACATGTACACAGAATAACCAAAGTCAGAAGAAGGGGAACAACGGCACGAGGTGAAAAGTGGTGAAAGGTCAAAATTTTCCAGACTCATGAGGGTGCACACCTAAGCCTGACCTACTGCAGCCCACAAAGTAAAAAAAACCTCTCAGCTACCAGTTTCTCACGCTACCAGTACAAGTGCAGAGATCTCATGAGTCTTTCCTCCAGCCCTAATTACAGAGACAAGGTCACAAAAGACACAATTTGCCAGCATGAGCTGCAGGAGGTCATATGGCCACTCTAGCTGCAGAAGTATTTTAGGAGTAGTTCAATCAGTCAGGTCACTTAACTGACTTCATTTTTGTTTGTTTTTTAAACAAGCAGCAATATTTTCCCTTACATTCTGTGGATGGGAGAACAGGAAGCGTGGTCTACTGCTTAGTCACCCACCTAGGATTTCAGTATACATCACTTACAGTGCCATGGAGCAGTCATGCCTAGCTGCATTTTATAGGTCTAAATCCACCAAAAAATGCCAAGAAGGAGCCTCATCACAACAGTGACAGGGGGACAGAACACTGTCAGCTTTCAGAAGTTGTTCAGATCACAGGAAGAAGGCGGGTGTATTTTCTGCACTGCCTCACAACAAATCCACACGTGACAGAAGCTGCTCCAGCTGCACATCAAGAAAGCAGCCCGCAGTTCTCAAGCTTTCTTCAACTCGATTAGTTCTAGGGCAGTCTCTTCTGCTTAATGCTGATGAGGGCTCCAGTGGGGTTTTTCACCAGCAGGCTGCCTGAAGGCCCAAAGAATCAGCAGTTTGGGTACTACTGCTTGCTGAAGGTGGCAGGAGACCAGAAACATATTAAGAACTTACTGTGAGAAAGAGTTGCACTTCTAGGATTAGTTCTAGGAGACAGGACTTCAGTTCTTGAAATTTTTCTTCAAAGGATACTTAAAGATACCCAATTCTCGAATTCTTTCCTCCCTCTTCAAAAGGATGGTTGAAGAGACCGAATTTGACTAAACACTAACAGCTGAGTGTCATCAGTAGGCAGCTCACCTGAACAAGAGTGGAAAGCTGGCAATGCCAAAAATGGCTCTAACTGCAGTCCCCCTAATCAGCGTGAGTTGCAGCCCTTAAAACACTGACTAATTCCCAAATAGTCACATGTGTGCACATTCCCCCACAGCTCTTCTAAACAGACTTCTGCAGTTTGGCAATTGGTCAGATTAAACAGAGGATATATGAACTTCAGCAGAGAATGTTTTCGGTGCATAGCGGTCTCTCCAGGTCATAGATCATAAAAATCTTTACAATTTCTAGGATCAAAGCAGCTATAACCACGAAAGACCTATTAGTTCATTAAGTCCATCACCCAGCCAAAGCACGTTACCCAGAAAAGACATGAAAAAGTTAAGGTAATGGTGTGCAAACATGCCAAGTATGTTTTTCTTTGAAAAAAGACGCTAAGCAAAGTCAGATATGTGAACTAGATCCAAAAGTTAAAGTTCAGTTTTGTTTTCAAGAAATAAGCAAGCACATTTCTACAAGGCAGCTATAAAATGCTAACCTATATCTAATGATGTGGTTTAGCTATGAAGCCCAGCTCCAGCCCCTCTTTCTCACTCTCAATTGCAAATTTCCATCTCCAAACACAAATGCCTTTTACCACACAGTTCAGTAAGAAAATTACTTTGGAGCCCTGGTGCTGAAAATGCATCAAAGCACAGTCTTCAAATTCTGAACTCCCCGCCCCCTCCAGCCCCCCAAAAAAGAAAGAAATCAAAGGACAAAAAGGAAAGACACAGTTTGGCTCCCACTGGCCTACAATAACAATAATGATCATAATCTAGAGATCGCAGGAGGTTCGTCTACCCTCCATGCCAAGTCAATTCGCTCCGTTCACAACTGTGCATAATTATCCCTGGGACTGCAAAAAATTACTGTCTTTTCACTAGCAATAGAACTGTAAAAATGCTTTCAACCTCAAGCCCTTATTTATTAAAACAAAACTATTTGCTCTTTTACGGTTCATGTTAGGTCTGGCATTTCTGTGCAGAGGGTCAATAATCCAGTCGTTCAAAAAATAGTCACGAAAGACGTATTAACATAAGCTGTGCATTAAGACACAATTATTTATATGCCTGACGGTAATGGCTCTGCGCTGTGCACTGTATCAACTCGCAGATACTTTAGCAGGAAAATAACAACACTTTGGGAGAATGTCTGCTCTCCCAAGGACAATTAGCATAACGCTAACGCTGAAACGAGAGAGCAATAAGGACTGACAGAGCAATGCTTCATCCCAGAGTCTCCAGAACAGCGGTGCCTGTCCCCAAAGTTTGTACCCATCACAGCACGCTTCCCTCTGCTAAGCACACACAGCCCGTGCCTAATGCTTCCCCAATCCTTAGATTAACGAAACACGAGTAAAGCAGTTTCAAGATGCATTATCCTCTGCCACCAGACCTCCCCGGCGCGGGTGCCCAGCGGGACCGGCCGCGCCGCCCGCAGCCAGCCACTGGCTGCCCCCGCGCCGGGGGAGCGGCCCCGGGCACCGCCGAAAGGCTCCTCTCGGAGCGGGCACTGCCGCCACAGCAGGCGGTGCCCGGGGCAGCGCACACCTCGGGGAACTCGGCCACGCACAGGTCACAGCAGGGCGGAGCAGCACCGCGACTTAACGGGACGGCGCCGCGTCCCAGCTGGCCCCGGAGTTTGGAAACTCTCGGCAAACCCGCAGCCACCGCAGCGCCCGCNCCCCCGCCGCGCCGGCGGCGGGAGCGGACTGTTCGCCGGGCTGTGCCGCCGCCTCCCGCCCGAGGGAGCCCCCGAACCGCGGGCAAACAGCCCCGGGGACACCGCGATGCTGCGCTGACAGGGTCGCCAGACGGCGACAGCGGCGGGTCCCACCACCCTCCGGTCCCTTGCCCCGGGGGACCGAAGGACACACCGCGCCGGCGCCCCTGCCCGCGGCGGAGCGCGGCGCTGCCGCGGGGCGCCC
>VZRO01004893.1:241527-291556 GCA_013397915.1 Daphoenositta chrysoptera | reverse complement strand
GGGGGCGGGGGCGGCACCGGGAGCGGGACCGGGATCGGGACCGGCACTGGGACCGGCCGCTCGCCTCCAGGGCCCGGCTTGTGCTTGGCACAGCCCGGCCAGGCCGGTGCGTGGCGGCGCGGGGCAGCGCAGCCCGGAGCGCCGTGTCCGGTCGCCTCGCAGGGCCTTGACGCGGTGTTTGTGTCGTTGCAGCCCCGGCGCAGAAATGATCATCCCGGTCAGGTGCTTCACGTGCGGCAAGATAGTGGGGAACAAGTGGGAAGCCTACCTCGGCCTGCTGCAGGCGGAGTACACGGAAGGGTGGGTCCGGTTTCTGTGCCCTTGGGCTCGCCCGAGGGCAGGTGCGCAGTGCCTGAGACCCCAGCCCTGCCGGGGCTGGAGGGGAGCTCTGGGCAGCGTCTCGTCCAAGCTCCCTGCTAAGGCAGGCCCAGAGGCACAAGTGCAGAGTCCTGCCGTAACAGGACACAGAGAGGCTAAAAGCCATAGGTACATTCTGAGGCTATGTAACCAAATTTTAGAAATTGAAATAGGCCACAAAGTAGTTGTTTCCCCACTGAATCTTTCAGGGCAGCAGTATGGAAGTTGCCAAGTCAAAGCCCTTGTACCAAAAACATTCTTAAATGTGTAACTGTACGCATTTGCTTGTTTCTTCCCTTCCCCTTCCATATACCCAACTTTGACATCAACGTGCTGAGTTTTATAAAGGGAGAAAAGAAAAAAAGTTACAAGTGTAAGAAGTGTTTAGAGGGTTTTTTTTAAAGCATTTTTAACCCGGGGTTGCTAACCTTATTTGTAAGTACTGGTTTGCTGGAGGAAGGGGAAGTTTTAACTGCTTTAGATACCCTACTGCTAGTCCTAACAATTCTGTGGTAAGAAGTCTGTGCATCCTTTGCATAGGCAGAGTTTCTGTTCATAGTCCAAGGAGAGTCCAACTATGGTGACACTACCTCAGAAGCTTTGAGAAGGAAACCTTAGAAATACTTACAATTTCCATCAAGTTTAACTACGAAACAAAAAAAAATATTCACGGATGTTTGCAATTCAAAGGAGTGAAAAAGAAGTTAGAAATTTTAGTGATGTTGAAATGGTTAAGTAGAAAGAAAATCATTTGGTTTGCATTCAAGTGTTTGGGGATCCTAATAGTTCTCACAGCTAAGTCCATTTCTTTCATATATGAAGTTAAAAGCATCATAATACCATGGGTTGCTAGTTATTTTTCACTCATACTACAGTTCACCAGGACTTTTTTGATAGTGCTTCTGACTTATCTTCTAGGCATTATTTTTAATATTTTCCCCATCTTCATTATTCCTCTGCTTTTGTATACGAGTTTTGTGTTGTCATTGACAAATGCTCACTTGAAAACAATTGTTCTAGTCACTGGCTTAATTCTGGGGGGCTTGTTCAAACGAATGCAATTATGGTATTGTAAGAAACAGTTCACAGATATCAAACAGATAAAATCTTACACTGCAGTACTGGAATCACTGTTAATGGTGGCTTAAGAAATGGATGGACAAAATGGAAAAACTTGTCTAATGAATTAATAGTTAAAAAAGATACAGCTTTCTGTTTGTCCCTTAAAAGTGCTCATTTTCCACAAGTCCTTGGAAGCTGGAGGAAAAGGCAAATACAACTAAAGTTGCCTTAAAGTGTATAGTATGACTTTGGAAATTGTGATTAATGTTAGTATTTTGCATCTCTGATAACTGCATTTGAGAGTTCAGAACTCTCTAGATAGCTCTTAAAATTTATCTATCAACAGACATCAGATGCTTTTGTTCTCAAGTGTTTTGGAAAGTTTAGGCACCGTGTGATGTTATTTATAAACGTTCTTTAAAAAACGCCGCAGTGTTCTTACACTTCTTTAAAACAAGTTTTGCAGGTGCTGCCCTAGAATGAGCAGCCCTGCTGGACTATCAACAGTTGCAAAGACTGACTGACATCAGAGAAGCTGCTGAGAGTTGGCTCCTGCAGTTAGACTGTACTGCTTGGGGCCAAACAACCTTTTACCATGGTCCAGCTTAGGCAGAGGCTTCCTTTCAGTCATTTGTATTTTAGAAAAGTATCCATTGCCTTCTTCCTACAGGAGAATTACAGGTTCCAGGAAATTAACTTTGTTTTAGGCGAATGCTTTATTGTTGCACTGCATTATATCAGTGTAAAGACCTGAGATCAGTCATGTCTCATGAATGTCACATTCTGAAGGAGTATCAGACTGGCTTTATGGTTAATAGGTTGGAGCTAAAGATCTTGGCAGTATCATTTTCTTTAAGAGGTCTGATAGCCATAGCCATGGAAGACACATGCAGTGGTTCAGGTTAGGATGACTCAACATCCCTCTACCCAAACATAAAACAATCTGGAGCAGTCACTCAGAAGGAATTCAGTGGAAAGACTGTAAAACACTGATTCTGACCAGTCTGCACATACTTACTTGTATATATGTGGGGGGCAGGTTGTATAACTGAGTGCCTTCTCTAATGGGAGCTGGGAAGGATTTTAGCCGTCCTCAGAATTAGCATCCCTGTGTGGGGGAGGTTGCGTTCTGAGTTATTTTAGTTTCTGTATATCTCACCTTTTTAGCGTGGCTCAGATCTTAAATTTATCTTATCTTGTGAAGTAGGCAAGAATCATCCTCAGTTTACAGAAACATGTTAAAACAGTGCCCTCTGAAAGTTGCAGCAGCTGGGGACCCTTCTCAGCAGCAGGTCCTGTGCTCTGGCCAGGCCGAGAATGGGCAAACAGCACTAAGTGAAGAAGGGTATTAACAGCACATTCTGAATTTCTGTATGTCTTTGAACTGCAAACAAATTTTCTTCTATGACTGAGCTCAAAGTAATCAGTGTGTTGCTTAGGAAACGCTTACAAGTGGTTCTGATTCACTTCATCCGTTATGTTTTTTAATTGTTGTTCGTTAATAGAGATGCCCTGGATGCCCTTGGCTTGAAGAGATACTGCTGCCGCAGAATGCTCCTCGCCCATGTGGATCTGATTGAGAAGCTTTTGAATTATGCACCCCTGGAGAAATGAGATGGAAAAAGCACTGTGCTGCAAGCCATGTGGAACGTATCTCTAATTTAAACTTGAAACTGGACTTCAGGCAGTAAAGGATGGAAGCCAACTGTAGTGCAACCATCAAGAGATGTTTATCTTCTGGATAAAATATTGCCCCAAGCCACTAACCTCTTTCAAGGAAACAAAGGAATGATGAAGTCCACTTAACCAAGATTTAGAGATTAAAAGTTTGGATGCTTCTTCTTAAATCTGTGTGTGGAGTTCTGAACTTCTAGATGCTTCTGCCAGTAAAAACAAATGTTTGTTCATGTAGAAAAACTATTATATTTCATTAAAATGTTGAAATAAAGGAAGTTTTTAGCTCGTAGCCTTCCTACAGTTTCTGGATAAAGTTAAGTGTATGCTTGGATCTTGCTGGTTACCCTAAGGTTAGGAGTACTGCTGAGTACCCAGTTCAGTGTCCTGCACTAGGCAGGGAAGGGTTAGAAACACGGGACTGAATTGTGGTTCCAGTGACATGGAAGTGGGTAAGTTTGTGAGGCATTGCTCCAGAAATCTGCTGGAGCCCGCAGAGAACACTTTCCACCGCAGTAAAAGTCAACTTGTCTTCTCTACCCCAATCCTTACAAACACTGGGGCTGCTGTATCATAAAAACAGTGGTTCAGATGGTGCAGTGCCTTCATTTAAGCAAAACATGTCTGAGTGTCTCCGCGGAGAGCAGTGGATGTGAGAATTGAGGCGTGCTGGTGTGAACAGGATCAAAGTGCTGATGCTGCCAAGCACCTGCACCCCCTGTGGCTGGTGCAGACGCTTTGCGCCGTTCGTCATTTCGGTGAGTTCACGTTGTGCTGTGTGTGTGCTGCCCGGCCCGGCAGAGCGGGCTGAAACAGAGAGGGCAGCTGGAGCTGCAGGGCTGGGGAAGGTCACCTACACCCAGCCAGGCACCGCCCTGCCCAGGGCTCTCACCTTCCCCTTGCACAATCAGCTTGTAGGTTGGATGGTGTTTTCACTCTGTTCCCTGACATCCAGAAAATGCATCGTTGCGCATGGTGTGTGCACAGGCAGACGCACCCATCTCACCTGAAAGTGAAGGACGCCCATTCCTACACCTCTGTGGGTTTAGGATTCTGTGCAAATGCAGCATTAGTTCACCATTACAGCAGTCCAGTAGAGAATGGGCTGGAAAAGGTAATAATGCCTTAGGATGCAGTCTATTGCTCCTGGGTGCAGTTAAACTTTTGGCACTTGTGTATCAGCTGCAGGGTAAGAAGTATCTCTGTGGATTCTTTTGCATAGTACGAAGAATCTGGTTTGAACAAACCCTGGGTTTACAGAACTAGTAATTATTTAATGTGCTTACTGGGTCAAACTTGCACCCACAAAGCTTAAAATTAAATTGTTTCACAAAACAAGAGGCAGGACTGCTGCTTGCCTTTGGCTATCACCCCACCAAACTTTACACTTGAACTTGCTTTTCAATTTACTACAAGGCAGTAGTAGATGTTTCTCATATTCAGCAATTCTTCACTGAAGACATCTTAAAACCTATGCTTTACCCTAATGCAAAGAGAATTAAGCAATTAATTCTGCCATTTGTTTCAGAGTTGGTTGGGTAGCTTACATTCTGCATGCCTGCTGTATTAGCAAACTGAACGCACTTAAGAAAAACAAACCAAAAAAAGCCCTTTACTTCTATTTCGGGCTATTTTGTGAAAGGGGCACTGAACTAGAGGATGACCTTTCCCAAGTGAACTCGTGTAGGACGCTCTTCCCTGTCAGAGTGGGGTGTGACACAGCCCTGCGTGCCAGGCTGTTCACAGATCCGTGGCAGGCCCCGCGCTCGCTCCGCGAGCCGCGCTGGGAGCGCAGCAGCCCAGACGGGAACGTCTGGCAGAGGCAGCCGTGCAGGAATGCCGAGCAGAAAGCTGGCCTGCATCACTGCCAAGGAACTGGATTAGACGAGCTGACAGGACTTGCTTTCTATCTGCAAAAGCAAATTTCTAATCTCGTTTTCTGCTTTAGAATAACATGTTTCTTTTCAAAGCGGGTGCCAAGTTTCCTGATATGAAAAGTTATGGCTCTTAAATACTTAATAATGGAAATGCAATTTGCAGAAATACAGCAGGCCTCGTTCAAAAATGTGAAGGAAAAAGAAACACCCACCTTGGTTGCTCTCATTACTATTCTCAAAAACAAGGTGCAGTGGGAGCCAATGGCAGTCTGGTATCATGCCCTCAGAAAGATGTTACCCAAGGAGCTGCAAAAACACCTGAGCAGCAAGACTAAGTCACAGCAGGCATTAATATTAGCTCATGCAGCCCTTGACACCCTGTGTGCATCACAGCTTTTCCTCAGGAGTTTGCAAATGTAGCATTAACCAAAAAAAAGCTATTTCTGTAATGTGGCAAAGCAAAGAGTTTATCGTGATTATGTGAAAGGTTGTCTCAAGAGTTTTGTCATTGGGAGGGTTAGGAGCAGAAGCAGAGCTTAAATCCTTTTGCAGAAAGAGTCTGAAATTTTCAATGGATTTCTATAAATCCCAGCTTTCACCCCTGCTCACTGGTAACTAGGAAAGTAATTCCCTTTTTGTTGTCACTTCCCCTGTGCTACCTTCTGCAGCAGTTAATAACATAAGAGTATTGGATCTGTTTTCTAACCTGCCAGATATCTTTGGGAAGAGCCATTAAATATGCTCGCAACAACCACACTTTTTCAAGACAATGTAAAAGACGTGTATACACAGAAGAAATAAAAAAGCCTCAGTTTTCCTTCAGCCAGAAAAAGAAGCCCTTAAAAGATCCAACAGATAGACAGCAGTGGGGAAAAAAAAAAAGAAGATAAATTGTACTGAATATGCAGTCCTTAATTACATGAAGAATTCTGTCAGTTGGAAGGTTTTTGAAAAATACAAAAATCCCACCACTCCTCTCCAGTCACTTATTCACTTTACATATAAAACATTTTGGAAATTT
Source organism: Daphoenositta chrysoptera (assembly GCA_013397915.1). Taxonomy (NCBI): domain Eukaryota; kingdom Metazoa; phylum Chordata; class Aves; order Passeriformes; genus Daphoenositta; species Daphoenositta chrysoptera. Next base: position 285,565 of record VZRO01004893.1, on the reverse strand, counting down.
TTCAAGTCTGCCTTGAAAAACTGTTGCAGGGCTCCCACTAACCCAGGTCGTGGTTTAAACCCAGCCAGCAACCAAGCCCCACACAGCCGCTCCCTGATTTCCCACCAGAGGGAACGATTCTCTCTGGGGAGAGAATCGGAAGGGTAAAAGCTGGAAACTCGTGGGTGGAGATAAAGGCAGTTTAATAGAGAAAGCAAAAGCAGCGCATGCAAGCAAAGCAAAACAAGGAATTAATTCACTGCTTCCCATGGGCAGGCAGGTGCTCAGCCACCTCCAGGAGAGCAGGGCCCCATCAGCTGTAGCAATTTCTTGGGAAGACAAATGGCATCATTCCAAATGTTGCCCACTTCCTCCTTCTTCCCCCTCACTTTATATAGCGATATAATTTGGTCTGGAATATCCCTTTGGTCACTTGGGGTCACCTGTCCTGGCTGCATGTCCTCCCAACCTCCTGTGCACCCCCAGCCTCCTCCCCAGCATGGCAGAACCAAAAGCAGAAAAGGCCTTGGCTCTGTGTGAGCCCTGCTCAGCAATAACAAAAACATCTCTGTATTACCCTGTGCTAAGCACAAATCCAAACCACAGCCCCTTACCAGCCACTGTGAAGAGAATCAGCTCCAGCCCAGCCAAAGCCAGCACACCTGGTATTGGAAAAGCAAGCAGTGACAGTCAGAAGTGTGACAGAAGACCCTCTGTCACCCAAGCCACAGCCTCCCTTCAACATCACAATCACACCGAAATAACGAAGCGGTGCCTGCAACACACGGAGGGAGTTGGGGTCATGAGAGTACAGAGGAACCTGCTTATGGAGCTCAGCATCCTGCCTCTACCTGGAGCATCAGCACCAAGCTGTGTGCTTGGAAAGCTTTATGTTTCTTGAAATGACAGTTTTAAACAAAAAATCCCTCTTGATCATAATTCTGAGCCCATCTGCAGGAAGGAAGTGAAGTGCTTTTGTGCCAATCTGTAATGAGCCTCAGGTTTTATATTTCAAAAGGAATTTTGCTCTGAAAAACCACCTCTTGTGAGGGTCTCACCCCAGGGTGATTTACTGAGAGATGTGTGCTGGGCTTTTGTTCTTCCCATGACTTTTCCCTAAATGCAGTCTAGAATTAGATACTAAAGTCTGACTTCTTGTATATATTTCTCGTCTATATGAAGAAATATGAAAACTCTCGAAATCCTGATTAAAACCATCACACAAACCCCCACAGCTGTGTATTTCCATCACGATGTCTAACTAGCCCTGTGGCTACAAAGCTACATTTCACTGATAATAATCTGTGAGAATCCAGAACAGGAGCTACCTCTTTCACTGCAAATGGCCCTACAAGAAAAATCAATCCTTGCCCTGACAAAAAAACAAACAAAACCAAAACCAAATAGCCTATTTGCCTCTAAAATCAGTTTAATTCCAAATAGGTTTTAACTTCAGTATGTATCCTAGTAAGAAAATAGCATCTCTCCTTTGACCCCTCTCAGAGCAGACCCATGTACATCCAGTTGAGCTCAATTAGCCAGCAAGATTTTCTTATTACTGAAACTTCTCAATTGAGACATCTCCAAGATAATGTTGCTTCCACCTGGCTCTGACTAGAATATGAACATAGACTTGCTTTCCCGTTCAGTGCATTTGCACCATGATTTACATTGTGGCTTTGCTTTCAGCTCCAATTTTTATTCAGTTCCTCCAGCCAGTGAGAAAGCATTTTTAATTGCTCAGTGGGGACAGCACAATAAAGATGTTTGAAAACCCAGGACAGCGAGCACGTGGCCAAGCCTTTGGCTCTGCCATGCTGGATGGTTTGGTGTTGCCCACTGAAGTCTGTGGGAGTCTTTTCATTAACTTCAGTGTGACTTAAAATGACCTGGTAGCCTGTGGTGCCCTGCACCACTCGGGTGTCCAGGATTAATTCATTTTGTTACGTTCTGCTAAGAAAAGCTGTTTGAGGTTCCCAAGCATTAGGCACTTAAAGTACTTTCAGTTCTTGCTGAAGACTTCAGCCCTGTGCACCTCAAGCACATAAGGCCATGGAAGAAAATACAAGGTAAAAAGTTACCTTTGGCTGCCATGACTCCTGCCACTCAGGGACAGCTGCAAGGCTTTTCTTCAGGCTGGTGTTTGGAACAGCACAATATTTACATCTTGTTTAAACCCTCATTGCTTTCTCCTTCACGCTCCCTTCCAGAAATATATAGGGAATGTAGAGCCAAGACATGCAGAAAATGTTAGGGGTTTGCACCCCTAATCTAATTTCTCCTTCTCCACAAAGACACGTCTTCCAGACTCTGTCAGTCATCCATTGTGGTGAGCTGCACCTTGTCTTGTGCTGTAGGTCACAGGTAGCTGGGGTGAAGCCACTGAGATCCCAAGAACCACACGAGTTTCCCCACAATTACTTTCAGGATACGTCTGCTCCCGTGTTCAACACTGAGTCTTGTAACAGCCAAGCCAGAAAATTCATACAGGAAAGCCCTTCACTTATCCCTCCCAAATACGATGCAAGTGTTTTAATAAAACGGGTTCATTATTTCCTGCGCTTTAGGAGATGAACAACTAATGATCAAAGAAAGGCATGGAACAGCTGACAAAAAGCTGAAAGCCCACAGACTTTAGGGGGCTCAAGAACCCTGGCAGTTAACAAAGCAAGTGGCAAAGGCTGTGGTCAAGCCTTTCTGTAGGCACTAATGATTTTGAATTAACACACTCCCCCATCCCACAGGCTGGGTTTAGAGCTAGGAAGAATAAATACTGAATACTCTCTCTTTGGGAGTCAGATCGCCTCCTTTTAAAAGTAAGTCTACTTGGAAAACTCCAAGCAATGAACTACTTCTAAAAAAACTTTAAATAAATCAGTGCCAGGAGTAAGACAGCTGTGCTCAGTACCCACTTTCACATACTGACCTTTCATGAGCTGCTGCTTTCCACATTTTCTAGCGGTTCACCACAGCTGTATCTACAAGCTTTGAATTTCTTCAGCGACTACTTAAATGTCACTTTCCTTGCCAACATCTCTCCAGAGACCTGATCCAAATGCATGAAGCTCAATGGGAATCTTTCCTGAAGTACTTTGGGTCCATCCTATTCCACTCTCTCTTTCCATTCTCCAGGCTGGTTCACAGCAGCAGCAGAGACTCCCTTTTCCCACCTCCACATAACATCCTTGCTCGTGTCTTTCAAGGACAGAAAAAGGCTTCAGCTCATGGTGTCTTTAGGGACAGGCCTTGACAAGAACATATAGGCTTGTTAATGCAAGCCTAGGGCAATCAGTGCAATGCCTCAGTTTCCCTTTCTGTACCTCTGGGGTGGCACTCATCCCACTCTTCAGAAATCATCAGAGATGGGCAACGAGAAGTAGCCTAACCTCACCCAACCCCTGGTGTCTTCTTGCATCCTTCTTACCAACGACCCTTATCATATACCCTCAAATCCTAATGGAATATTTTTAACTAGATTTTTAAAAATCCCTTTTTGACACTAAGCAGAGCCCAGTGTGGGAAGTACTGATAGAAAGTTGCTGCCCTGAGCTTCTGCAGCAATTTAGAGATCAGCAGCATCACTGTCCAAAGCAATCCAGAAGCTATAAGAACACAGCTAAAGCCCAATTATCCCCAGCTATTTACTGAAGGCTGCCTTAAAGTGCTTTCCCCCTTCTTTTTCCCTTTTTAATGAAGCCTTCCTTCCAGCAGTGTGTGTGAAAGTGTGCTCCTTCCCAGGCAGTGACAGGAGGGAGAAGGGAGAAACGTCCACTTTATGGCACAAGGAGGTAAAGAGTAATCAGAGCAGTGGCACCTGCTCAGGGCTAGAGGCTGCCCTGCTGGAACGGGATGTGCTCCTGCCAGCACTGATCAGCCCCTACCCACCAGCTGGCACGCTCTGCCCGGCTCCTCACCAGCACCAGAACGGGTACAGCCAAGCCCTCCAGCCTCCCATTTCCAAAGAGAGTGGGAACTCAGAACTTTTATAGGTGAGTTTATAAATTCATAAGCAGCAACACAATAGCTAACGCTTGGGCTGGAGGTATAACAAGAGGTTTTGCTGAAATTCCCCTGGAAAATTTAAAAACAAAAATCAGATGAGTGCTGCTCTAGGCTGTAGGCCTTTCCTTGTAATGAGACGTGCAGCTGAAGCAATTACTAACTTTAGGGTTTTTTTAAAAAGCAATAGCAGTTTGACTAGGAGGTCTTCCTCCAGGAATGAGCTAGTAAATGAAAGCATTAAGTTAATAAGGGCTTGAGTGCTTCAGATCATTACAGAGATGGCCTACAGCCCCACACTTTTTCACCAACTTGATTTTTTTTTTTTTAATATTATTGTCAAAACAGCTTAAAGAAAACCCCCTTTGGATCCACTCAGCATAAAATGCAGCCTAGAAAAATGGCTGCTTTCTTCCACCAAGCAACATTTTTAAAAGCAAAAATGTAATAATTAAATTCCACTGATGAAAAATTGCTTCTAATAAATAAAGAGAAACAGATGCCATTGGCCTCGGCAGCTTTCGTGTCAGTGACCTGAGCAGCTACTGAACCAAATGAATGTGTTCTGCAGGAGCTGGGAGCAGCACCACGGAGAAACTCCCATTTCAGCTACAGCCAGAGACATCTTGGGACACTGTTCCTGGTGTTTGAGCAACAGCCAGGGCAGCTGGTGGCTCCTGCCAGCCTGTCATCCCCAGCTAAACCCCTGTTATCCTGCCTTTGTCTCAAACCATGACGGGCAACCTTGCTTTGGGACAGGTCCAGGACTGGGATCTGTGTTGTCCAGAACAAAGCTGGAGCCTCCACCCAGGATTAACGTGGTCATGCACTGCCTGACTGCAGGTCCTTCATGGGGGCTGGGGCCAAACTGCCCCAGACCCACCACCACAGCGGGGTTTACCCTCACCCCCTGCTCCCAGCCAGGCCAACAAACTCCTACTGCTGCCACATCCATACCACGGCACATCTCCACAAAAGAAGGAAATCCTCCAGGGGATACCTGGACAGCAGAGTTCTTCCTTCTCTTGGAGACTTCTTATAAATTACCATCCTTTTTCCCTCCCATTCCACCTCCCTCAGGTGCATTCCTAACTCAAAACACCTGAAACTTATTCTAAACTCTGAATGTGATGAACTAAACATAACCAGAGAGAGCTTCAAGCCTTCACTCCCTTCTATACATCCACTTCCAGGGGGGTTCACAGAATCAATTAGGTTGGAAAAGACCTGTGAGAGGATCAAGTCCAACTTGTGACTGAATACCCCTTGTCAACAAGATCATGGCACTGAGTGCCACGTCCAGTCTTTCCTTAAACACCTCCAGGGACAGTGACTCCACCACCTCTCTGGGCAGCCCGTTCCAATGTCTAATCACCTTCTGTGAAGAAATTCCTCCCTACATCCAACCTGAATCTCCCCTGGCACAGCTTTAGACTGTGTCCTCTTGTCCTGTCACTGGTTGCCTGGGAGAAGAGGCCAACCCCCACCTGGCTACAACCTCTTTTCAGGCAGCTGTAGAGAGCGAGAAGGTCACCCCTGAGCCTCCTTTTCGCCAGGCTAAACACCCCCAGCTCCCTCAGCCAAGTTCCAGAAGCAGGGAAGTCATATCATATATGAGGTTACTGCAATATCACAAACTTAAGCTGGTCATTTCTTTCTTCTTTATTTTGAAAGCTACAATATTCAGGTAGCTCAAGGAAAAACAACCTTTGGATTTTGTCTGCTCATAAATCCATCACAACAGCTTGGGGGAAAACAGTAAATAAGATATTGGAAGAAGAGCACAAGAGGCCAAAAGAAGAGCATCTGCCTCTGGATGTGCTATTTGCAACCAAAGTCAGGTAGCAGGCTGCGGTATTAGTGTGTGGTATTGATTTGTTCTTAATCCAGAGAAATGCCCCTGTAATGAACTCTGCTGTGCCCTTAATGATTTCATATTGAAGGATGTTAGGTGCCTTGCTCATAACAGAGTAACAGCAATTCCAAAAATAGCAATCCTCATAATAAAATGTTATTGAGAATCCTGAATTTCAATATAAAAGGGACTCTGCTGTACTCAAGGGCTTACTAGATACAAATGCATACTTTAAAAAGTTGTATTAAAGTCATGTTGGTACCTGAGTTACAGAGACACTGCGAGATGCTACTCCAGGGAGCAGCTGAGCCTCAGGTCCCCAGGAAACTTTTAGGCAGATGTAATACAGGCTGGATTTAATCCCACCAGATGACTGGGGCTGGATGTCTAGAAAGAGCTGAGACGCTTTTGCAAGCTGCGTGCGAGGGCAGGCGAGTGTGGCTGCGGTGCTCAGCAACCAGCAGGGACAGCACGGGAACGGGGTGCTGGGCCAGGTGCCATGTGCCTGGTCCTGGCTCTGCTGCTCACCCCCAGCCCGTGGCAGAAGCCCCTTGCAGAGGGCCAGCACCGAGCTGCCCCTGCACCTGCGGCAAGGGGGCTTGCGGGAGAGGGCAGCGCCGCCAGCTTCCCCGTGGGAAGAAGCATTGCCCCCAAGATCTGGGCCACCACACAGAACTCGAGCTGGGAGCACCAGGTCGAAGGCTGACCTCGCTTGCAGGTGATTCCTCAGCCTCAGCTTTGTCAGTGCTGCAAACAGCAGCCCCAAATTAAGCCTGCTGGGCTTGCCAGCCTCTCTCAGCACAGCACAGCCCTCATCCTGCAGGCTGGCCCAGGGGGCAGGACCCCAGTGGCTGGGAAGGATGGTGGTTCCCCATCTCCCACCATATGGTTGGTGCCAGAACCCCTCTCCTGGACTAGAGGAGCAGAAGGGAAGACCCAGCCATGCAAAGAGATGCTGGGGAGCAGCTTCAAGGCTTCAAATAACCCTCAGGCACCAACTGACCTCAGTAAGAGCAACCAGGGGCATCTCCTGCCACGTCTAGTGGGACTGGGGACAGGATTAATTAGCTGGAGGAAACAAGGGGTGAACATTTGTCTCCTACAAGCCCCAAAAGCAAGCTCAGAGCTTGGCTTTTAGGTTATCCAGGATACAGACTGGGAAAAAAGCCATTAGCTTAATTGTGCCTAATTCCAACCATAACTGCATTAATTACAGCCCATTGTTTCTGACCCCTGCCCAAGAAGGTGATGTCAGCCAGGCTGCCCCTACCTGCAGGGTCTGTGTGTGGGGCAGGTGGGAGCACCTGAGGGGGCTGTGGCTTGCTGCCTCCCCCAGGACCCTTTCCTGGGGGAAAATGGTATTAAAAACTGGACCAGAATGGTGAACTTGTTCTCCTGAACTGGCTCCAAGCAGGAGAAGCAGGAACTGCCTCCATCTCCCCAAACTCCCTCTCTGCTCCAGCCTAGCTCCTGCTAACAGTTTACCCACAGGCTGGCAGTGCCTGGTCCTCCCCAGGGAGACAAGCAGCATCCTTGGACCCTGTCTCTGAGAAGGACTCTGAATCCTAGAGCAGTGAAACAAGAGTAGCAGTTCATGAAGAGCAGACGCTATTTGCATCCACATTCCAGAAACCTCTGCCTGCAAGAGCAGAATCAAGTTTACTCAAAGCTCCAGGCTATGAGAAACCAGAAAAAATGATTGATTCTAAGCCAGAAGCTGCAATTGACACCAGTGATGTGCATTTCCCATTGCTGGTTTTAGAAGAGGAGTGCCACCAGCGTTCAGCAGTTTTGTGGAGTCATAACTCCTTTGGAGCAGTATTTTTATTGTTACTTACATTACAGGCAGAGCTGAAGAGGTGCAGCTGCAACCGGGGCTCTGTGGAGCTTGGCACAGCTTGAACAGGCACTAAAAGGAAGTTTTCAATCGAAGAGGACAAGGAAAAGGAAACACTGCTAGGAATTAATTTGTCCATTGTGCTGAGCAGGCCCTGGCAGGGGGCTCGAAGGTGAGAAGGAGCTCAGCTCTCACTCAGGAGGTGCAGGATGAACTTTTCCTGCACTCCTTTATGCTCCTCCACTCCCACCCAGCACCAGTAACATCTGAGTAGCTGCTCATTTCCCCAAAGGGGTCATGAGCTCTGCCAAAACCCCTGGTGCAAGAGGTGTCCTCAAACCTCCAGGCAAACTGGGGACACAACTCCTGTATTCCAGTCAGAACCTTAACCACATCCCCGCCAACCCACTGTTCTGCTTGTGAAATGCTGCCTCTTCTCGCCCACGTTTGTTTAAATTCAGTTCACTCCCTGAAGGCAGAGTTGGTTTTTTGGTATAAAGGGGGCCAAGAGCCCACGTTTGTTGGAACTGTGATTTTAATAGCCTGATCCCATGACATTATATGGTAAGTGAACTGTAAAATACACGTGAAAAACCTATTTAATACATATGCAACCTTCTTTACTGTTCCATGATTTAGGGCTCTGCCCCCTGTTTTGGGGTTCAGGATTTTTCGAACTGGAACTGTAGACAAACCTCAAATGTTTCTTTTGAGTAATCCTGCCATAACTGCCAGCTAGAGCCTAAACAACTGAATCATTCATGAGCCCATCCACAGAGCACGAGGCATTCAGCAGAGGAAAGAGCACGTCAGTCTTTAACTGGCTGCTATTAAAAACCTGGAAAAGGGTGGTGGGAGAGGGAGGAAGGAAGGAGGAAAAGGAAATAAATTATAATGTTGATCATGTTTGTGGAACGATGATGGAAGACAGATGGAAAACACAAGGACAATATGTGAATTAGCCTGGGATATCTTAGACAGTTGGGCACATTTAAATGGGACAAGATTTAATTTAGGTAAATATGAAATAGATCCTGATGATGCTCAGTATATAACAGAGGAGTAGCATGCAAGAGAAGAACCAAAAGAGCTGGCTGTGGAGGAATATGCCTCAGATGTCATTTTGTAGTGACATTAGCTGTTATTTCAGTGTGGGGGGAACTCAGCTGACATCCTCCGGGAGTGAAGATGGCAGCTGAAGTCCCAAAACCTGAGCCTGGTGCCTCACATTTCAGATCATCATTGCTTAATTCTGCATCCCAAAACGGGCAGCAAGGGATCAAAGCATGTAAAACAACATGGGAAAGCAACTAGTCACTAAAGACTGCTTGGGAGGGTAAAAGGTGATTCAACAGGAAGCTCTCCCAGGAACTGGAGAGGAGGGAGAGGAGAACCATGACTCTGGAAGGATCAAAGCACATTTTTGTGGTGTCAGACTTCTGGGATAAAGGGGTTCCAGCCTTTCTGAGCAAAGTAAGAAATATAAACCTCCCCTGTAAAGGTTCCTGCAGGCAGTGGAAGCCCTCCAGCGTGGCAGATCTACAGATGTATATACACACCCATACGGTCGAAGCTGTAAAGCATCACCCCACACCTCTGCACCCCAGTGTCAGTGCCTGCTTGGGTTGCTCTCCACCCCCAGGGGTGCTAGCGGCTCAGTGACCCTCACGCTCCCCCCATGGCTGCCAGGGACACGTGTGACAGCTGTCAAAGTCACGCCTGGCACCGCGGGGGCAGGGTCGGCTGTTCTTTCCCAATGTGGGGAGACAGGACGGGTGGCAGGATCAGGCCCAGCCAGGGCACGGGGCTCTCCCTACGCTCCGTGTGGGTAGAAGCTGCTCTTCTCTTGTCAGCAAGACAGCTCACTACACAGAAAAATGAAGCCTGGAAACGCCTTATGATGCTCAGCAGCTCCTTTCCTGCAGAGAGGAGCCGTAATCAGAGGAGGGGAAGCTGCTGATCCCGATGGCCTCAGCACGTGCAGCTTCCTTTCTGCTAATGCAGGCAGGAAGGCGGGAGGAGCAGCCTCCTTTGCAGGGCATAAGAGCACTTCAGAACCCCAGAATGGGGAACTTGGAATGATGCTGGAATGAGTCACTGAATGCATTTGGGGGGTATCAGCATCCTTGCTGCTCATGTGATTACAGCTCGTTTGAGAGCATTACATTCCCTCCCCACAAGGAATTTGTCATCTTTGACGGCACCACACAAATCTGCTCCCCGTTGCCTCCGTGGGCAGCTGGGCGGTGGCACTGCCAGGAAAGGAGAGAGCATTCCCCTTTGCCATTTCCCAAGCAGGCTGTATTTGGCCTATCTCACCAGGGAGGAGAGTATCACTGCCTGAGCCTCGACTTCCTCTCCACTGCTGCAGCCATGCTCAGTCCCAGCCATCAGGAAAACAAGGACATTACAACCACCACTGAAGGGAGGCTTCATAGATGGCAAAAGGGGCACCAAAGCCTCCCTAGGGGGAAAATTCCCCCCAATTAAATGGCAGGAGAAGAAGGGGCATGTCTGTGAACTGGTTTGGGGTTAGAAGCAGCCTTGCAGGGGAGCATAAAATACTTGTCTTGTTTGAAACTGCAGGAACAGAGTGACTGCCCAAAGCTTGACCCTTGCAGAAACTGCTTACCACTACAGCTGTTTTCCCTTTTATTCCTAAGCAAATTGAGCTGACCACATAGCCTCCCCAGGAGAGCAGACCCCGGGCTGAGCTAACTGCTGCAAAGGGCAATTGGCACAGCTGAAATCTCCAGGTTCAAAGGGAGACAAGCCTGTGGTCGTGTCTCGAGAGAGAGGGATGAGACCTGAGGCTGCGGGGATGCTGTAAGATGGCAATTGTACCTTGATCACGAACACTGCAGCAGCCCTTTCAAAGAGAAAGAGAAATCGCTTTTAAGCAATAGCTTCATGCTTAGAGACACTGTGCTCCAGACTTCACAGACACCACCCCATGACAGTCTCGCAGAAGGGGTGCTAATTTCCCTCTGGGGGTGGGAAAGACTGGCTGTGGCCACACTGCACTCCTAAGGACGCCCAGGGGACCGGGACAGCCCTTCCTTCTGGGTTTGTGCTCCACCTTCAACTCGCTTCTCCGGGAAGCGGGGCTTGGGAGGAGTTCTCATAAATGTACAGTCACATTCCTGTCTTACCCAATGCATCCCAGGAATGCACAGCGGTCCCGCAGCGGGCACTGGCTCGCCCCGCCACTCCTGTCTCCTCTGCACAGGCAAACTCGCTTGCGGGTGTTTTTGACAGAAGTCTCCGCTCAGAGCCGGGTGCAGGCCAGGTCAAGCTGTCAGCCTGTCTTGCGGTGCTGCAGGCTGAGCACCAGGCCCGTTGCTGGGGCTGGCAGGAGCGGCGCTCCCTCCCCGTGCGGGATTCCCCGGGGCTGGGACAGCGCCGTGTCCCCACCGCCACCGCGCGGCCGCGCTCCGCACTGCGGCCGGGGACACCGCCGGGGACACCGCCGGGGACACCGCCAGCCCTGCGTCCCCAGGCCGGGTGACGGAAGACTTCCACTGCCTTTGGGTAGGTGGGAACAGCAGAGCCCTGAGCCAGTTCCAACCCTCGGCTGCTCTGCTGAAGCAGACCTGATACTCACAGACGGCAGCCGGGCAGCACGCAGAAGGGAGGGCACCTGAAGAGTAGCCCATGTGACAAAGAATCACGGAATCACAGAATGAACTAGGCTGGAAAAGTCCCTTGAGATCAAGTCCAACCTATGACCTAACACCTCCACAGACTCTGGAGCAGTGCTGGGTGCCCACCCCTGTGTGCAAAGACTGGTGCAGAAGGGTGGGAAGAGTATTCCATAATCCCATGGAGGTTCCAACAGGACATATTTATACCCCTGTGGCAGCTAATAATACACTAATAACTACCAATACTAATAGATCTACTATTTATGCTAATAAATAATCACAGTTTTAGGTTGCTGTGGGTGATTCCACTACTGGATCCTAAAAGATAATATTGTAAATAGAATTTAAGAGATCCCAGCAGTAGAATTTTTGATAATTGTATTAATAGCCAATACCAATACTATAGATGCTACTGCTTACAGGAGATGATAATAAACACTAGGAAAATAAACTAATAATATTAATTAATAATAAATATTAATAGAGCTAATAGCTAATAATAGAGCTACCTTGACAGGACAGAAGGCAAATGATGGGTGACACCACAGGCCACTGGGTGACCCTGAGGCCTTGGGCTCCCCTGGACTGCACTGGTAGTGTTTGATACATTACACCAAAATGCCCTTTCTCATTTGGCCCCAGATCATAATAATTAATCCCCGTGTTCTCACTTGACACCTTGATCAATTATCAGAGCCTCATCTGACCTCAAGTAACCCCTGTGTCCTCATTTGAGCCTGTAGTCAATTAACAGAGACTCGAATGACCTCAGGTAACCTCTGTGACCTCAAGTAACCCCTCCCAGGTACTCCAATGACTTCAAGTAACCCCTGTGACCTCAAGAACCCCCTGAGGTTCTGTCCCCCTCAGCTCTCAGAGGGAGCAGCCTGCAGCACCCCACAGCAGCACACCACAACCAGGCTGGCAGGGGCAGGGATGTGAAGCAGACTCTCCCCCAGCTTCCCTCCCAGCCTGGTCCCTCCATTCATCTTCTTCTCGAGGAGTCACCTCCTCAGCAGCAGGATCTGAGCAAGCCAGAGAACTCACCTGGCTCATGGTAGCACTTTAATTTTGCTGCACACAGTCAGTACAGAGTCTTAAGCTTTATTTTTCTATTGGCCAGCAACTTAAACTGGGTTAAAAAAAACCAAAAGCAATGAATATTGTTACACAGAGAAAAAGTATAAAACAACTCAGTGGACACAAGCCAACTTACTGTTCATGTCTCATTCTTCCTAGCCTCTCCCAACCCTGTGTGTCTGAAGGGAATGGGTAAAGGCAGCTATGAAGATATGCTTAAGAAATCAGAAATATTGCTTCAAGCAACATGCTCAATATTTTCCTTTTAGTTAGTAGTCAATACTTGTTAAGGAACTTTACTATAAAACAAGAAATAATTTAGAGATTTCTCCTTTAGATCATTACAGAATAATTTAGATTTCTTTCCTCTCTTTCCTGCTGCTGTGGAACCAAGGATACACCTCAGTTCCTCCACCTCTCCTTCTGCATTAGTTGAGGATTATTTCATAGGACTGATAATGGAGGAGTTTCAGATTGACCTGCTCTGAATTTTAACGTGTCGCCTTTTAGCTCCAGTCCACGATTTCTGCTCTGTGAACCAAAACCCCCACAATGCTGCAAGACCCTTTACTGATCTGGATGATTTTGCTTATGTTGGCTGTCTGCTGCCGGGGACAGGGCTCAGCCAGCACTGCTAAAAGGCCAGAAGAGGGAAGAAATTTATTTATGAAGGTCTGAGCTTGTCTTCACTGCTCAGAAACACTGAACTTCCCTTTCTACTGTTTCATGAGCGTAACAGGCACACCAGGAGGGAGGGAACAAGACAAGAGGAACACAAGGTCCCATGAACTCAGGCTAAGATCCTGCTGACGCCGAGTCCATGGCAATGTCTGTGTCCTGTATGTATCCAGCACCCCAATGCAGAGACAGTATATAATTAAAACCTATTCCTCAGCAGCAAACAGCTAACCCAGCACTACCAATTTACCAAGTACACTGGGGCAACTGGTTAAAACTGACTCTCCTGACCTTCTCGGCAGTAACCAGTAAAGTGAGCTTCCAAAGCCAGAAAACCCTCAGCTGACTAACAAGCTCTTTGGAGGCTGATAAAACATTGGTGTATATTCCTTTCCTGCCCAAGCGAGGCAAAACTGGAGATTTTAGTTAGAAAAATCAAACCAAGGGAACCTCTCAACATGTAACAGATGGAAAAGTATACTAACTGAACAAGCCAAGGGCTAGCAAGATATGGCGGCCTCACAAAAAGACCAGTTCTTCACCAAACCTCATCAGGGGATAGGGAAGTGGAAACAGAGTTCTCACTCATGCTGGAAACCACTCAATAAAACAGACTAGACCCAAAGAAGGCAGTCCATCGTCTTTGCTCCAGAATTGTGGGGAAGCAAAAGGCCTCTTGTGGCTCCTAATGGCACTGTGTTGGAGAAGGCTTCAAGGAAGAAGAGGAAGAATTGCTGAGAAATCCTAAGGCACCCACGACATCTTGGCAACATGAGTGTCACGACTACATTTCAGCTGCACCAAGTTGTGCTCCCATTCAGCAGGGCAAGTAACTCCTGGCCCAAGTAACCAGGCAGGCATCCTCTCTGGTGGACAACAGCTGTGTTAGGACATAGGTGCACACTTGGGAGGAGGCAGAGAAATCTTCCATGTATGAGAAACTCAGCTCTGGCTCCAGCTCAGAACCATCACCTGTCCTCCCAGTCAGTGCCCGGTACTGCTGAGCCACTTCTCTGGAGAGCAAAGTGATTCTTGTACAGCATCCTGATAGCTTCATGTTGGCTGGGGAACAGCCTCAAGGGAAACGGCCTTGGATAAATCTTGCTTTGTAGTTATATCAAGGGACTGTTGTGCTAAAGCTTCTAGCAGAAGATCCACGGCTCTTTTGTTTCTTGCCACTGAAGAGGACCCACTGAACTCCTGGCTGCCTTGTACACAACAAGGAAAGTGACTTTCCCCAGAGGGACGGGTAAGGCAGTGCGTGGTTCTAAAGGCATTCAATTACAGAGCCAAGTCCTCAGGTTACAGACACTTTGGTGGTGGTGGTGGAGAGTGGTCAGGTTGGCAGGTGCTAAGGGAAGTGGCAGAGGGGGAGCGACAGAGCTCTCACAGCTATTAATATGGTTCTGACTTTAAACTCTTGTACAAGCAGCAGGTGAAAATCATCCCAAAGATCTACAGTGTAAAGGGAAGGAAGAAATACATTAAAACACAGAATGGATGCAGTGGAGTCAGCAACTTGCAAACTAGCAGCTCAGACCCTCACAGGAGTGTCAGCCAGCTCCTGCCTGGGGATAACACGCTCCAGCTTGCAATAGGCAGCAGGAAAAAACAATCTGTGCTAATCCTTGTAATTAACCACCAGTAGCTTCCTGGGGTGTAATTTGGCTGCTTGCCAGAACAAAGGGGAAGATGAGGAACTCCCAGACACGTCTGCATCAGGAAAAAAGAATATCCTGTGCCCTCCCCTCTTAAAATGGGAGTGCGAGAGATTCACATTCTACTCCTTTATTCATCACCCTCTCGCAAATCATCGCAGACCCACGGGGCAGTTTTTCAACACGACACGGCTGAAGGAAAAATTCTGGGTGGCCCGAGCTATCCTTAGGATGCCGGGTGGGAAGGACCCGGCTGCGGGGCAGGCAGTTACGGGACACGGCCACGGGGGGGCTGCCTGGGGCTGCCGAGCCACGGCCCCGGAGCACAGCTCCAGCCCCGGCCCCGCTGGACACGCACCGTCACCTGCAGGGAGCTCACCCGGCTGGCACAAAGGCTTTTGCTTTGGACCTGGTGCATCCTCGGGTCCCCGGAGTACCTGGCTACTTCTGCTTGCCAGGCAGGGAAGAGCAATAAAACATTTTTTTTCCATCCCTCAGCTCAGGGGTTCCTTCAACTTCTGCCCAGCACCCCAAAACTCCCCTCGGCCCTTCTTACCTGCACACAAGCAATGCTGATGCCCACTGCCCCGATAATTTTCAGATGCTCTTGAATGAAGTTTTCCAGCTTGGTAATGCAACCACTCTGCAGGGTGAAAGGAGGGACATGGAAAATCAGCTTCATTTTAACTTCTTGTTCACTTTTAATCCAATGTTTGCGACCCTTGAAAGCAGCACTTTGAAAAGTGGTGTCTGTGAGCAATCTCTAGCCTCAATATCTCTGGAAAAGCCAAGCAGATGATGTGAACTGCATCATGGCTGGTATTTCTCAGGACCAACTGGCTCAGGAACCTCTTAACACACCCAAGGTGGCTGCTGGCAGGCCAGGAGAAATGCAGAACCAGACACATCACACACAGAGTGTCATTCTTCTCTCAGGTATGTGGAGAAAGATTCCCTCACTCACTGCCTAGCTCCTGCCTGGAGGGGATGTTTATTCCTGTGAGGCCAAAGGCCAGGGAAGCACTGCTGAGTGCATCCAGTACCAAGAACTCTAACATAACTAAAGCCTTTTAAGAGTGAATTCTTCCCATTGCTATTTATTACAGCAGTGAGTTTTGGTGTGAACCTGGAAAGCCAGCCTGAAAAGTCTGCCTTTGCCTTGCAACTGTCTATCAAGGACCAGAAGTATCTCCATTTGCAACTCATGGAGTAATTCCAACCACAGGAAGCTGTGTCAAATGTAGGACTTGCTTCCAAGTCTCTTGCCAGAACCAACAACCTCTCCTGCTTTCCCCCACCATTAATGTACCCGCTGGTAACAAACATAATAAATTATTTTCCCCTATATCTACAAGTTAAATAACAGTCTACACAGCTGAACACTCAGCTAAAGAGGTGAATTCTACATTCCAAGAAATGCTACTGACTTTGAAGCCTACTGACAGTTGGCAGTAATAACACAACACCCTCACTCCCTGCCCACCTCCTTTACACACTTTGTGACAGGTGGCTCTGAAGCCCTTCTGCTCTTTACCTCCTTGTAGATGTTGGAAGGATGGTCTCTTCGGCCACACAGGTCAGTGATAGTCTTACAGCAGCTGTCTGGGACTTTCCTCCCACTGGCCTCTGGAGATTTGATCCACAGGCTGTCGGCCCAGTCCGTGTAGTTGTTGCTCCCACAGCACTTGAACTGTACACACAGAGAGCCAAGGCTGAGCCTGCAAGCACTGCAACCTTCTTCTCTCTCCAGCCTCCCACACCAAGCCCCGGGCTTCACCCTCCTTTACAGACACTCCAGCTATCTCATGGGTTTCGTTTTTTTATAATTATTAGTGACTTTTGTGTTAAGAGTTCCCCACATGGCCATTAAATATCAAGTCCATCCATCCTTCAGCAGCTGTGACTTTTATTTACTGCTGGGACAAACTGTAACCAGAGTGCACCTGCAGCTGCCTCAGCTCATAATTGCGTGTTAATGATGGCAACAGGATAAGTTTAATTACCAGTTACTATCACAAATGCACCTGCTATGGCACTATGCAGAGTAGTCTCTGTGCTTTGAAAGTGCCTATGCACAAGGGCCTTTTCTGTGGGAAAACCTGTCAGAACTGTGGCAGCCCTATCCCGAACCACCCCTGAGCCAGGCACAGCGAGCAACAGTGGCAGGAGAGTTCTTCTTTCATTACATCTTGCTCTCTAGAGTACTGAGAAGCTTAATGAAAAATTCCAGCAATTTCTCCAAAGCTTTGAACTGGGAAAGTATAAGCAGCTGTCAGAGCGATTTGGCAGCTCCAGCTCACTGGGAGCAGTTCAGATATCATTTCCCCAGTGCTACTGGTCATGAATTCAGTGATCACACCATGCAATTCTGTCGGTTGCATGGCTCAGGCCCTGCACCTCACCCAACTATGTCTTGAATCAGAACAAGCAGAACATACACTCAGCACACAGAACAGTAGCTGTAGGTTGGATGTCAAGAGATGCCTTTTGTGTGCTTGGTTTTCAGCCCTGCAGTTGCACTAATTCTCTTTGCCTCCAGAGGCACCCACCTCCTGCTGCAGCTTGTCCACTGCACTGGTAACACTCTCTTCTCCCTCCCTCTGGTACTTCTGGGTCATGGTGTTCTTCAAATTTTGCTTCAGTTCCAGGCTCAGCTGAATGGAAGAGACAAGTAGGATAAAATCACAAGGCAAACTCACTCCTCAGAACAAGGAGTGAACCCAAAGCCTTGCATACATTCCATTGCCTTTGCTCCAAGAGGAGGATGGAGAACCTAGTGGAACCTACAGCTTCCTTCAAGATCATCCTCCAAAGCTGGACTGGACAGGCTTATTTCCAAATGATTATAGATCAGGCCTCTATTTTAATAACTGCAGGGAGGTGCTTTGGGACCAAATTTCAACCTGTATTACACAATCCCACATGGCTTCTCACCTTGAATATGCAAGATTGCCAAGACATAACTGCAATGAAAGGGAATATAAAAGTGTGCCTGCTTAAACATGAATATGCCTGTGAGACCATGTGCAGTCTTCTCCCTCTAAAACCTGTAACAAAATACTAAGAATTCTGTTTTTGTAAAAAATACAAATCACTCTGTCCAGAAGAAGGAAGAAATCAGAGTGCGTGGCATGGTGGACTGAAGCCACATAGACCAAACAGCTCTTGTATCATCTTCAAAAAGGATGCCACAGGAGGGAATTAAAAGCAATTGATTGCAAAAATCACTGCAAGGCATTTCTTCATAATAGAGAGACAAAGTCTGATTTTGCAAGAGCAGAATTTCTGAAAGCATCATCATAAATCACTGGCATGTCCAGGTGATTGGATTCAAACACTTATTCCTGTGCAGATTCTTTTAATCCAACTGAATTCTTCTCACCCTTTGGTGACAGCCAAAAAGTGCCAAAGAGCTCCATCTTTTTTTTTTTCACACTGTTTCATGCAGCAACACTGCTTTAGTCCAACATGGTTGAAATTCCAAGTTTCCTATACCAATAAACAATGTCAACATGCATTTTAGATGGGGTCAATGGGTGAAACAGTTGAGCAACCAATTTATATACCTTTTATTCTACACAGCAAGTGGTAAATGAGAGGTCAAACATCTGGTTATGCTAAACTGTGCAAAATACAGTCTGGAGTTTATTCTCCTTTTGAAACACTGTTCTCTCCAATCCCATGTGTCAGATGGGGACAACACCTACCTCACGGAGATCATATGAGGCGTCATTCATTAATATTTGCAAAATGCTTTGAGATCCTGGGCTGGGAAGCTCTATGGAAATGCAAAGGACTTAGCATAATAGAAAGAAAGGGAAAGGTTCAGCAACTGGAAGGCAGAGGGAAATAACGAGGAGAGTCCATTAGCAGAACTATTACTTGGGACAAAAGCAGTTACCTGCGGGCTCACGGGGAAGAACTGCAGCATGGAACAAAGATAACAAAAGAACCAGTTTAGACACACACATGCAAGCCTTAGACACCGAAGCAAGGGCTGAAATAAAAACAGTGGCAAACAGAGCAAGCAGCCTGCAACCAAGAGAGAAGGGGGATTTATCAGCTAGAGGGCAAAGGGATGTGCAGCTGTTGATCAGAGATGCACTCAAGTGATCTAAAGCACTCAAGGGTACAGTTAAGAATATGCTGTCCTTTATTTCAACCCAGGGATCAGCTCCTCTTCATCCATTGTCACATATGAACTTCATGCCTTTGCACAGATGGATGGACAGACCCTGGCTTCCTGCCATGCCTGCCAGGATTGATCTTTTCCTGTTAAATATGCACACTCATACCCCAGATCCCTCCTGGCAGGAGCCAGTACAGTTCTTTGGCTTCTTGCAAACTACCAGTGCCCACCCAAGGCAAAGCACAGAAGGTCCAAGAGAAAATGGAATGGCAAGGAGTCCTGGCAGTGAAGTCAACAAGATGGGATGTTCAGCTGCTTTTCAGACAGCCATTTGATAACAATCCTAATTTGCCATTTCCAACCAATTTCCAGACATAAGAGCAACTTTGCAGGCTGTTTGTGCCTTGGCGGCTAAAATCCCTTTGAAAACAAAGTGATGACTTCAGCTCTGCTCTCAGCAACTGCAGAAAGTGCCAAGCCAGACCTGCAGCTGTTGAGAGCCTGTCCTTTTTCTCCAGCCCCTCAGCTGGGCTGCTTAAGTAAAGCCCTCAAAAACTTGTTGACCTGAAAGGACCTCTCAGCTGCAGCATTCATCACCTTTGCCGGATGCAGCAGGAACTGCTCCTGTGTCCTGAACACGCTAAATGGCACTAGCGTGATTTCAGTTGCTTGCACTATGCCTTGAAGGGTGTTAGGAGAGTCCCTAGATCTACATAGCCTCAAAAATTGTCTTCTATAAGGGTCTGCAGAAAAACAGGGCACAAAGTGCACCACAGGAAGGAGCTGAGCAGCAGAGGTGAGCAGCCCCTTTGGAGTAATGAGCACCACTATGTCAAAACCAGTAAATAATCCAAGGTCTTTTGTATATGGAGGGGAGTGAGTAGGTGAACCACAACCAGACCTATGTCCCAAGCATCTAAGCCAAATTTTGGATAACAAGCTGTTCTCTCTCCCTTGTTTGAGTCTCCAAGGACTAATGGACACTCACCTGCTGGTAGTAGATATAGGCCAGGATTCCTGCAATGATCTCCAGGAGAAAGATGCATAGCAACAATATGAAGTACTGTAAAATAATGGGAAAAAGAGCATATTAGAACAGAACATAAGGACATGCCGGGAGGCAGCTTTTCTTTACCTGGTAAAATGCCTGACTCTGTCTTCATTGATGCTTTTCTACAGCAGTGTTCAAAGGCAGGGGCTGGGATTAAGACTTCTACAGGATAGGAAAGGAACAATCCCACAGATTAATAAAAAAACCCAAAACCACAGAATAACTGAAGACAAGCAGCAGCAAGCATGAGTTTAACTCACAGAGCCAGAGGGATATAGAGAATGGAAAAGTGCAGGTAACCAAGATAAGATCACTGTACAAAAGAAAGTGGTTGCTAGATAACTTAATGACTACACTCAGTATCATACAAAATATCTGATTCTGACATCAATACCAAAAAAATTTAAACTTTTGCTTGTTTGGACATTTCTTTAGGGCATTTCACCAAGTTACTAAGGAGGAATGTATCTTATAAAGATGATTCAGTAAAGCCACAGAGGGCCCATTTCACCAAATATACAGCACAGCAGCCAAGCATAAAGCATCATTTGTGCTCCCAGTGACTTCTGAGGGGCTCAGCCACAGGCTGAGGGGCACTGTTGAAGTGGATGGACTTCAGCACTGATTCACACTCAGCACTGGGACTGTATGTGCTCCTGAACTGGGATCTAGATGGAAAAGCTCAGCATCCTAAAACCAAAGTGAGAAGAACTCTTAGAAGGTGAATAGGAGAACATGACTATTCCTTAAAAGGGCTTAGTGGCGATGAAGTGAAAAGCATAAGCCCTGCTTACCACAAAGAGAATCAAACGGACAGTACAGAAAACTGTTTGGGAGCCCTGTTCTACACACAAACAGGTAGGGAAGCCAAACCCATAAGGAATATGTGCAATAGATTAAAAGTACTAGGCAGGCCTGAAGAGCCAGGGTGATGCATCCACTTCCCTCTTAGGGTCAAAGACAGCTTTTCAGGGAGAACCCCTCTCCTGACAAACAGCCCCTGCCTTGCTCATGGTCAGCAATGAACAGTTTCTTTACAGATCCAGGCTGTTCTGTGACTGCTATTAAAATTATCTTTCTGTAGATAAGCTGAAGAGACACCAGTTCCAACCACAAGGAACAAGGACCTCAAACTAAGTCCCTGTAAGAGCTGGCTTCCCCAGGACAGAACAAACAAAATACCTCCCATTTTCTGTTTTACCCTCAACCTTCAGAAAGGTTTGTTACCAAGAGACAAAGCAAATGGCTCCCTACAAATGTAACTGGACATCAAACCTGCACAAAGAAGGACAGTGAAGATCTGGACACAGCAAGGATGCCTTCTGTTGCACAAGGGTTACATCCCCACTGTGCACTCTTTTGATTAGGTATTTCCAAGTCCCTTCTGCCAGGAGTAAAATGACACACTTAGGCTTCCTCTTTCACCCCTGCTGGGCTTCAGCAGCTGCAAGGAAGGACAGCTGGGTTTTATCTGCAGACCGGGCTTTAATCTGAGCACACAATCTCGGCCTTTCACTCCCCTGCCCCAGGCTCTCCCCTGCAGCGATCCGACCATCTCTGCAGCCGCCTGTACAAGGTACCCATTCATCCCAGGGCAGTGAGTCACCCACTGGAGTGCAGGATAGCTAAAGGCTGCTCCCAGCACTCCCAGGAGCTTGACAAGCAGCAAGAAAGGGTTGGCAGGCCTTGACACAACGGCTGGCTCTCTTGTTGGGACCTTGTTACGCCTTAACAGACCTGACATCATCTCTCTGCCAAGGAAGGGCAGGAGGATGGCAGGATGCTGAGAACAACCAATGGACTGGAAAGCTTATTTATTTTTCCTTGCTCTGTGTAATGTCAGATGCATTCAGGTAGAGCTAAAGTTATGTCACCACAAGCTCTCTGCTCGTTGTGCTGGCTTGCAGTGGATAGAAACAAACGTATCCATCAGACCTTAACAAATCTGAGTCACAAGTAAAACCTTGTGAGGGAGGTTAGTGCATCTACCACCCATGAACCCAACCTGTCTCTGCTGATACACTCCACCATTATCTTACTCTCATCGTTCCCTCAGGGCCACTTCTAAGCATCACACTGGTACAGGGGAGCAGCAGCTTTTACTCTGGACACACACAGAGCACAGGGCTGCTCTCCCTGCTCTTCAGCCATAGCTGCAGGGCTTTCTTAGAGGTCTGCTAAGGGAGGAGTAGGCCAGCTCTGGCATGGAACTGTAGTGACATACCCTACTTGTTTCCCAAGTCAGAAATCTGTGATCACCACAAGCCCTCTAGCAAATACATGCCTGGACCTGGGTGGGCTCTAAGCAGAATTTACCCTCGCTCTGGTCCCAAGATAGTCAGGGCTGTTGGGTGTCTCCTCAAGATCTACAGAGTCTAAATTGCTTCCATCCAGTTTCGAGTGAAGTACCAAGTGTTACGTGTGTTTTCTCTGAATAACACAAAAAAGAATTCAACCCACCTACAACCCAAATAATTATCTGGAGACAACCCAATACCAATAGGTACTGACTATTAATACAATTTCTACTACCTGAAAAACAGATAGATAGCAACGATACTCCTAAACCAGCAACCTCACTTCAATGGGAGGATTCCAGGCTGATATGCAGCAGGAAGAGAAATCCTAATCCACATGTGTTCCCTTCTCCCTGTCCAGGGTAGCTGACAAGAAAAGGCAGTGTGAGGAGCCAAGCCTGAAGAAAGTCATCTTCTCTCTTTATAAGCAAGGTCTTCCATTTGACAGGTTTTTCCCTGGGACTCCTACTGCATTTTGACTTAAGTATGATATAACAGTAGTTTGTGTCATTGTAAAGAGCTGGACTGCAGCATCACAGCCAGCCAGGCTGCAGATCCCTTGCCTTGCCTGCTCATGGAGCCAGAGAAACTCCACCCCTGCTGCCCAAGCCTCAGCACAGCACATGGTTAAGGAAGGCCGGTAAGAAATGACAAAAAGGTAGCTCAGCTGTGAGTGATGAGCAGTGAAATACTATGAAAAGCCTTGAAGTGGCTCCATAAAACTCATAGTTACATACAAGACAACAAAACAATTCACAGCTTCACAACTCTTCAAGAGAAAAACAAACTAAAAACCAAATATGCATTTTACAAACAGCACCCAAAGCCGTCAGTAACGGATTTTTAAAAGCACCAATGCATCACTAGGGAGAGCAGAGAGTGCTGCTTATACTGCTCCCTCCCACATTTACATGGGTCTCTTGTACAGAGAGAAAGTGGGACCGGCTGGCACAGCCCCTGGGGCGACTGTGAAGCTGTCAGGATTACTGTCTGAGCTCAGAGCTGGCCGAGGCCCCCAGCCAGGCTCACCCAGCCCTGGCAAGCACAGCCCTGTCTCAGATTACTCAGGGCAACCAAAGCAGAGCACAAGCAAGAAGAGACAATAGGCCTGTCACAACCAGCCACTCCAAAAGGACGTGTGGTGTAAGGAGAGAGCGACCTTTTGTTCCCTAGAGACAATTATTAGTTTTCTATGGCAGAATAACAAAGAAAACCCCACTGGGTTTTCATGCGTAGCTTCTGGCTGAGGGAAAACACAAAGGGAGATCTCTTTGGCATGGAGAGTCAGTGAAGCAAGGCCAAAACCAACTGCTACAGACCAGAAGCCTACTGAACAAGCATCAGCAATGCACTCGCTCTGTGTCCCTCTATTTTATTCTCCCTCCCTGGCCCTACACTCTGCCTCTCACAGGGATTATCAGCTCTTCACAGCAGTGAAGCATCAGGCTTGCTCACAACTCCTATTTCTGCTCCTCTATCCAAACTAAAGAGGAGAAATGGGGTCGG
Source organism: Daphoenositta chrysoptera (assembly GCA_013397915.1). NCBI lineage: Eukaryota > Metazoa > Chordata > Aves > Passeriformes > Daphoenositta > Daphoenositta chrysoptera. Next base: position 261,852 of record VZRO01004893.1, on the reverse strand, counting down.
TCAGATGAATGAGGATTTGCAAAGGGAGGAGCTGGTGGCTGAAGTATCTTTTTCTGTACCTGCGAGAGCCAAGAGCCACTGATTGTTATTTCAGTCACTGCACTCACCACTGCAGCCCAGACACTAAAACAGACTGCTGCCACACTCCAGACTGAAAGGGAGATTTGAGAGGGAGGGAGCAAAATAGAAACCCCAGGGCTGGTAAAAAACTTCAGTGTAGGTGGGTGAGCAGGGAGCTCAGGAAGTAACACAGAGAAAGGTGTAAAAGCAGCAGCAGATTATCAAAACAGTACAGCTCTTTTTCTGTGGAAGCAAGACTAAAGTAATTTTCTTGCAACTGAAGAAAATACTGGGAATGTTCTGATCTTTGACAACCAAGTGAAAAAGTGTGTTCATCTGGCTTGAACCTAATCTCATTAAAAGCTAGTTTTGTTACAGGTGTCTTACTCCCTCCTACAGGTGCTTCCTCCCTCTTCCCATTTTCCAAAACAGAACATAGAATGGGCAAGGAAGAAGGAAGAGGCAAAAGCCACGAGATTTTGTTTTGAATAGTTTCAAATAGACGTTCTTACACAAAGCATAGGTATTACAACTACACTTTTTACTTCTGAATCATGCAGCACATTCTTTGCATGGATGACAGGAAATGCTCTGCAGTAAAACCTCTCCCCTGGAACATGGACAGCACTGCTTCCAGTAGCTGGGGGTTGCACACAACACAACCAAGATGTTTCCCTCGAACAAAACAACCAAGCAAAACTCACCACTCTTAGCAAATTTCGGTGCTCTTTGAAAGTGGCACAGCACCCAAGGATGCCAGTGACCATGACCACCACCCCAGCCAGCACCAGGATATAAGCAGTAGCAGAGTATGTGCTGGAGGAGAGCAGGCTGATGTAGTCACTCTTCTCAGCCAGGGTCCAGATGCCCACTGCCATCACGGCCCCGCCAGCCAGCTGGGGAGAGAGAGAAGCAAGCAAATGAAGGGTGTCTGAGGCATGAACTTCCTCACCTGCCAGAGCAACTGGACAGGGACAGCAGGATGTGCCTCTGCTCCACCAGCTGAGCCCCAGATGATCTACATTAAAGGATGCACTCACTGGGACTGGAGCAGGTCCCAGTGCAGTGGCAAGGGCTGAGCTTCAAGGCACCCAGTTCAGCACCCCAGGCAGCCTGAGATGGAAGCTGTCTAAACCATCTACCTGTGTGCAGCAGTTCATACTCAGAACAGAGTCTCCCCAAATGTAGCCACACTGGGTTTTGGGCAAATAAAACATGTCAAATCTGTATAACCAGCCTGGCTGGCTAAACTCTAACCTTTGCAGCAAATGAAGACAGAGAACCCAACCACATCCCTAGCAGTCCCCTTTCTCTTTGTAAGCCTTCAGTTTCCAGAGGGTTTTAGGCAGTTTCTGGTGAACTCAGACAGCTTTCCTTAAAGGTTTGACCTGGACACTCCATTGCTCTGTCCCATGTACCAAAGTAAAACACAATCCTTTGGCATCAGTAACTTTTCTAGTGGAAAGCACAGCTCTAGGAAGTTCTAGTGTGGACCAGCTGCAAGAAGATGTGTGTTATCTAGCTGTCCCACTTCACTGCCAGCACTCCCTCTTGCCATTTCAAGAGTAGGAATGGCAAGACAGTAGAGTCTTTAGGCTCCCTGAAAAAGTAAACCAGGTGAAAAAACCAAAGTTTATTTTCAGGGTTCCTGTAATTTTCTATACTTGGTAACATGACCTCAAAACAGCCACATGCTACAGTGTCAAGCCATAACTTCTGCAGCCTGGGAAGGCAAGCCCAAGGGGTGGCGTTTCACCCAACAGGACAAAAGTTGTGTCCTACTGACATCAGCACTTCTTCCCAAAGACTTCATCATGCCCATTTCTGCATCCCTGACACCAAAACTGCAGTGCCATCTCATTGCCACTGACACAGACTGAGTTTCCTTACCCAGAAAAAGAAGTTGAAGATGAAGAGCAGGTACTTCAGACAGATGGTCCCACATGTTTCCTTCTTTTCTGTATATTCACGCATCCTTCTGGTTCACCAAGTTCCTAAAAAAAAAGCCAGAAAATCTTGAGTGAGTCAGTGATCACACCACTTCTCCCAGAAGGTCAGCACTACTACTCTCCTCCTGCAAGATCTAACACTTCCAATCTTTTGCTGAAATAAGCCAGTGAACAAGCCATTCAACTGACTTCAGGGACACAGGACAGTGCTTGCTCAGATAAAGAGCTCTCAGTCCCATTTGGGTGACCTACACACAAGATCTCACACAGTCTCAGACCTGTCCTCCAGAAAATCCCAGTCTGGCTCCTGACTACAGCCTGTAGCTGCTGTTCTGAAGGTGGCAACAGAAACTTCAGTCTCTGATATTTATGGAATAATCTGTCTCCAAAGAATATTATTTTCTCACTGACATTAGTTACAACTGCCTTAAATAGATCCTTCTCTAAGTTTGGGCTATTTTTAATCTTTACAACTGGAACTGGGAACATACTTGTTATATGTTCAGATGTCCTATCTTTTTTGAACCCCAGCAGTCAGTTGGAGTAATTTATTTTCTTCTTCACTGCTTACTTTTCATGGCCCTTCTCACTGGCTAGCTGTCCCCAGGGCACTAAAGAGACTCTCCTAGCTACTAAGAGGAACAAATACAACCATTGGCTTCAGATGATCTGATGGCATAAAATGCCCCTGCAGATATGTAAGGAATGGGAGTTTGTTGTGAGTCAGTCCCAGTGCAGTGTTACAGATGTGCTACAACCTGGGGAAGGTTCCTCAGAAAAAGGTCTGCAGCAAGCACAGCTCCATGTCACTTCACTGCCTGTTGTTCAGACCTCAAAGTCTGAACCTTCAAAAATATTCTCATCACTGTCTGACCAGGCAGACAAGACAAAGGCACTGCCCAGAGTATCACTGCCAGCATCACCTCTGTGAGGCAGGATGCAGAAGTGCAACCAAATCCTCACCATTTGCATTCAATAAAAAATCATCCCTTTTCTCCCTCACCAGCCAGCAAGGAATGATGCAAGCATTGTGCACCCATGCCAGAGTGCAACGTTTTCCTAAACCAGCAATTTCCCTGGAAGTGGGCAAGCAAACAGCATCTACATTTTCCCAGAGGCAGGGAGTTCACACTTAGTTAAATTACAAAACTTCTTCGCACAAGTGGTGCAAGCTCCCTCCAGGGACCCACTACAGCTGCACCCAGCCATGCAGTACAGACACTCATCTACCTTGGCAAAACACCTGACAAGCAAAGGAAGTTGAGAAACAGGTACACACAGCCAGGCTGCACATCAGGGGACCATCAGCATTATCTTTGTCTTTGTTCTAATGTCTGGCTTTAGAGCCAGATGAACCAAGGCTGGGAACAGCAGCTGCCCATTCTGCAGCATAATTGTATTTTATTTGCAGGAAACTATTTCCTTGTGCTTCATGCCAGCCCACTCAAAAGCCCCAGCCAGGCCCGTAATTTAGAAACTAACAAATGAAGCTAACAAGGAAAGCAAGAGTGTGAACATGCCAACAGTCCCACCCATGCTTATTCCCGTCACCATTTCACAAGAAAACATTTTTCTCCAGAATAACATCTGGCAACAGCAGCTGGCAGCAGAATGCTGCTTCACTGGCAAAGGGAGCAGCTCTGAGATGGTGGCACAGATCAAGGAGAACGACTCTTCAGAGTTATCTTCAGAAGAGATCAGAACCTCCAGCAATGCTCAGATTAATTAACATGTTGCAGCACAAAAGGGCCCCAGGCTTTTGAAAAGAATGGATGTTGCTGGAACTGTATGCACTGACCAGGCTTGCAAGTTCTCCATGAGAAGATGCCCCAAGAACACAACATTCATGGAAGGTGACAGATTTACAGCTCCCAGAGGCTTCATTTAGCCACAGAACAAGAATGGCAGCAGCATGGCAGCCACACACACCTGCACAACTCATGACAGGTACCTCAGCCCAGACCTGAGAGATGCCTTCCAGTAAAAGGTCTTCTGCCCACCCCTTCTAACATCAGGGCTGTACTTAGAGGAACACGCACTGCAGGTTTGCAGAGACTGACCTGGGGATGATAAAAATGCTTTCTGCCCTTAGGCTCCTTGGCCCAGTTTCCCTCTTGCTCCCGAGGATTTTAGGAACCACCTTCCTGCCTTCCTTCACCTACATATCGCCATAGACCAGGTGCTGGGCCCTAGCAAGGGATACTGACTTGTCCCTCCTTCTGATCCAAGAGCTCAGAAATCCCAGTCACAGCTCCATCTCGTCCTAGGTGAGGACTGGGAAGATGCACAGCTGAGACTGCACTTGCATCAGATGACAGACAGTCTGAAATCCCCCTCCAGACTGCAGGTCCTGCTCCACCCAGCGCTGGGTACAGGCCTTTCAGGCAGCCTGGCTTCACTGCTGGCAGGAGAGGATATGCCTGTTTCCAGAAAGCTGGCAGGGAACAGCTGCAGGTTTATAAAGCAGGGTGAATCACCGGGGATGGCAGACCATGAATCAGAAAGCAATCAGGGCTGTCTCCTGTTTGATCTATCCTTCCTAGCCAGGAGCAGAGCTGATGGCACTGGCTGCCTCTGCATGCTTAATGACTCACCCAGCCAACTATTCAGGGAAAGGCAGCTCTCCAGACCCTCTTTTTGGAAGTCGTGTTTTTGCTCCTTGCCTCACACAGGGTGATCTGCTGCCTTCCATCACCTGCAAAGACAGGGTCAGGCTTCAGGGAGCTATCCTGGTCTTCAGGGAAAGCAAGTGAGGGCAGGAGACTACAGTGAAACACTCTTCCTAAGGTGCAGGAGCAGGGAGCCACAATCTGCTTCCTAGACTTAGGGCCACTTCAGGCTCTGAGCCCCATGGTCCCTAAAACCACAGAGCTGTTGATCAGTGTCACAGCACCAGGATGAATATGGGGGCCTCACCCTGAATTCACTGACATAACCAGGGTCTCTTGCCTTCAGTCAACCTTGTAACAAACCCTCAGAACCGCTATGAATCACTCTTGAAACTGGACAAGAAGCAGCAACAGTACACACATAATTCCATTCTATTTTAAACACTGAGGCAAAGACCTGTTCTGAATCATTATCAGTAATTACAAATGAGCTCTCTGATGAACAGGAAATGGCAAGCTCTGCCACAGGGGTGTATTTACAAATACATAAAAACATATTAATTAAACATGAGCTTCATAATGGGAAGTATTTTGCTAACTGAAAAAGTGGTTAGAAGAGTAGAAGTACTTCCATAATTAAGTTCACTTGGTCCAGTCCAACAGGCAGCAGCTTCATCACGAAGTTAACTTTCAGCAAGCAATCACAGAATACAGACTGCGCAATTTAGTCACACAATGGAAAGAAGTATTTTTATGGAATTCACAAGAATCAACAAAGGGTTTCTACTATGCCCACACACACTGCAATAGAAGTGAGAGAGAGAATCAATTCTCTAGGGAAAACCAAATGCATTAAGCTGAGAGGAAAACACAAGTGACAGAACCTGTAGATGAAAGGAAGGGGTAACAGTTTGAAGATTAATTCAAGAAACTGGGAGTTGAACAGCTTGGATCCAACTTTCCACTCTGACACAGACTTTGTGCATGGACTTGGACAAGTCCCTCAGTCTGACCCTTGCCTCTCTCTTCCTCCCCAGTGAAAGACCCTCATGTTTCTCTAAACCCAGTGATTTTATGAGGATCTGCACGGAGCAGCCCTGCTGATGGAGGAATACCAGCTGAGGGGCATGACAGGCTCCAGGTGACTGGTAAATCGGCAAAAGCCCAACAGCAACAGGATTTCACAGACTTAGAAGTGCTTTTGCCAGCAAAGACTACTTTGGCCAGTGAACTGGAACAACCTCTTTTGTGATAGGTAAAAAACATACTTATAATAAAAATACTGCCTGGTAAAGTAATTCTGGCAATAATTTATGAGGCTTGCTGGTTCAAATGCATCAGAGATTGAGACGCTAATAATGAAGTACAAGAATAACAGTGAATAACAGTGGAATAACAGTGAAGCAAGGAGGAACCTATGCAAACACCTCAGAAAGATAAGAAAGACAAAAGAGTGAGCTCATTCTGCCCTGTGTGACTGCAAGCCACAACCTCCTAGGAAGGTAAGAATATACAGTGCATGACTGCCAGGCAAGGCTGGGATCACTTCAAGAATGAAACCATTCCATGGTCTGATTTTCTTGGGCTCTCATCCTACTGTGACTGAACCCTTAGGACAAACTGCACCACAAGAACTCACCAGAAGCTGAGCAGTATGGCTCCAGTTCTGGGTGCTGAGCATCTGGGAACACAAGCACTGCAAAAGCAGCTGTGAAACCTGAAGTTTCAATGGCAGGACTTGCTCTGGGTGTTCCACATCACACCACTGTATTTTTCTTTGCAGACCCAAAGGCACACATAGGCATGCACACACAGCCCAGCTCAGAAAGCATATGACATGCACACACACACTCCTGCTGGCTAGACATTCATTTAGTCATCCCAGACACTGCTTGGTACATTTGCCTCAACTTGCACAGTAACGGCACTTAATTAAACAGCAAAGAAAGCCAGGCCTGCAGGCTTTTTCTGCACAACCTGCCCTAAAGGAGCATCTGACAGATGGGGAAGAAACAAGGCCAAAGCAAATGCAATAGCTCCCGGGCCAGTAAAAGCATCATTACTTAAAAGTATTGATTTTTGAGTGATAGCAAGCAAATTGGTATCCAACACATCAGTGACAACTATTTCACAGATAACTCATACACCACAACTTGGATAACTTCTAACATCTTTGCCAAAGCACACGAGAAAGACCTGCTGCAGGAAATCCCACTGCACCTATGCTGCAACAAAAGTAGTCCCCTAATGCAACCTCTCGGCACCCTGCTGGCCTGGAGGGAAATGTTCCACTGAGGACTGTCTGAGCTGGGCCAGATAACCCTGGCAGCCATTAGCAAACAAGGCAGACGTCCTCTCCTTGGTATGTGCAGTGCAGGTGTGGGCCAGTAACTTTAATCTTCAGCAAACTCACTGACATTCTCCAGCAAGGCTAAACTCCAGCCTTTGAAAGCATGACCTCTCTCGAGTTCCCTCTCTGTAAGATGAAAACCTTACCACTGACACTTTACCAACCCCACTGAACACCCTCAGAAAGGGCCTCCAGCTGCTCATCACCTGCCGGAAAGCAGCTAAAAGTAATTTAAGCAAAGCCTTTCCAGGAGAGGAATTCTAAAGCTTGCAGGTGAAGAGCTCAAATTCACACCATGTGCCATTATCCACCCCAAATTGATAGCCAACGTGGATCAGCAGTCTTGACACTGACCTTTCACCACCAAAGCAGCTCACAGCACCAGTGCAAACGTTCAATCCTCTTCAAAGGCTATTTTCCACCCCCTCTCTTCTTGCTGGCTCTAGTCTGCTGCTGGATTTACGAAAGCAGAAAGCTGAAGGAAAAAAGAAGAGAGATGCAGGGAATCATGAACTATGTCAAAGACTATTCTGAAATCAATGTATGATTATATGCTTTGCCATCAAGTCCTTTAAGTAGAGAGCACATGAGTTCAGAATACACCTTGTGAATGCATTTGATTAAACTGCAAAGCGTGTGCTGGATAACAGGGAAGAGCCAAACTGCAGCAGTGGGGAACATGAACATCTTCTCCTGGTAGAAAGCTGTCAGAACAGGTTTGTATTTACTGCTGCATCCTGTAAATGCTGCTATCAATTCTGTCAAGGCTGTGTACACAAAATGACAGCTCGTTCTGGTGCAAAAGGCCTGAAAGCAACTCCATGAGAAAGCTCAGGAAGATCCTTCTGTGCAGTGCAAAGCCCTAGCTTGTGTTAGTGCCTTGAAGTGATCAAGTTTTCAACCTGGTCATGGGCAACCCCACCATCTCTCCTTCCTCAGCTCTCCCTTCTGAACAGCCTGTAGCCATTGAAAGAATAACAAGTCTTCATCCTTAGCCTCTTTGGATGCTGAATTAATGATCCTTTGATCTACACCATGACACTAACTTACTTCACAGCCTAAGGCTTAAGCTCCTATCTACTGCCCATACAGAGATATGGAAGCAGTAATGCTTCCTGACTTGCCTGAATGGGATAATGGAGCATTTGAAAACCACCTGGGAAGAGAAAAAGGTACTTTTATTAGCAGATCAAATTTAACAATTCCTAGCCACTTTAACTTTCTATTATGTTCAAGCAGGGGTTCCTGCAGGCCTTTACCCAGCACAGTATGGACAACATACCTTCATTTATAACCAGCTTGGATTACCCCTGCTTCCATTCCCTATGAAAAATGATGCCAATAAGAGCCAGAAACTTGTTGATTCATATTACTACACAGCCTCTAGACCACAAAAACATCTCCTCAGAGAAACAAGTGAAAATTCTGGTACTTGAGCCACTGGGAAGCAGGCCAAACAAAGTTCCTGGGTTCAGTAAAGATCATACAAGGGATCTTTCTGAGGAACTAGGGAGAAGAGGGAAGGCACAGTCACCTATAAGGCAAGCAATAGTTCTGAAGCATCCTGCTGAGGCTGGGCCCAAACTCTCCAAGATCAGCCCTAGTGCCCTGCCCTTTATTTATCTGCTTCATGCAGCTCCCATGCTCCTGGCTTTTCAAAAGGGAAAGCTGACCCAGGACACAAAGCTCAATGCTTTGCTTTCCATCTCAGCATGTTGGAACGTGCTGCAAAGTCAAAGTACTTGTGCCTAAGCCTGGGGAGAATGCAAAACACAAGTCAGGCATCCACTGAGGAGGCAAAGCTCCTTCTAAGGAATTGTCATTTAAACTTGGGGGGAAGGGGGGGCATGGTGAGGCAGGCACATAGAACAGATTTTGGTCAAAACCCCTCCTCTGACATCTTTGGCAGACCCTGCTTGACCCCACCTCTTGACTGGGAGAGCACTTTTCCAAAGAACAGAGAGGCTAAGTAAGTTCCCATTCTGGGAGTCTGGGAGGATGTCATCTCAACATTCTGTGTCTAGGCAACATCTCCACGGGCACATGAGAGCCCTGCTGTCACCCCTCAGGATGCCTGCCAAACCCCTCCTTCGTTCTGCCCTGCCTCAAACTGCTGTGTTTTGAATAGGCCCCTCAAGAGAGACCCTCAACTCCTGCTAATTTTGATGAGAGCCAGGTATCCAGAGAGGAACTGCATGCCTAACACACCTGAGGAGTTGCCTGCTCTTTGAGACACGAGCTGTCTCTCCGGAGAAGAGCACTCAGCCCTTTCACTCATATTTTTAACACTGTTTACTCCCCAGGGGAGGGGCTTACTGAAGCATAAATAACAATAAGCATAAATTTCAAACTCAGCAAGGATTTACACGTTCAGCACCACCCACATACCTGCGAATTAAGTGTTTTATGAGGGGGTTAGCCGAACTGGGTGAGGCAATGCCTGGCTGCGGGATTCTTGAGGATAACAAGGACCTTGGCACAAAACCAATTTTACGACCATTAAGAAAAGAAAGCATAAGAGAGGAAGATAAGAGTGATTGAGCGTGCCTGGGACTGTGTGTCTGTACTCTAGCACTGTTTCACTACAAAGCAAACAAAAAACCCTTCCCTGACAAAACACATGCAGTCAGCCACAACCTGAGAGCAGAAAGCCCACGTCTCCTGCTCCCAGAAGTGGATAAGCAGGGAAGCAATCGGCCCCTCCAAGTCCCCATCGGGAGCTGGAAGGCAGGAGAGAGACCGGCACCCACTGTGCAACCAAGGGAAACTCCTTCTGCGTCAAACAACATCCTCTTGTATTCCATAAGGCCTCCTTTATCCTGAAGGATCCCAAAGCACTTTACGCTATTTATACACAGGAACCACTTCACTAGTCATTGAACTGAGGAAAGGAACAATAACCCTCTCTTTTCCCTCACTGGAAGCACCAGAAATCAGTGCCTGGCTGTGTTTGCAGAGAGCTCATAGCAATGAGGGTTTGACACAACAAGGAGCAATAGTTCAGATAGGTCAGGGTCAGCCAACAGACAAGGCAAACTCTTCACTGCAGCCTACTATTGGTATTTTAAATTCTATTTTCCCAACTCTGCTCATGGGCATTGTGGGGTTCTTTTTGTTTGGGTTTTCCTTTTTTTTTTTTTTAATGCAGGGCTTTGTCTGAGCTAGAGAATTTACCAGTAGCATTAAACCACATTTCTAAACAAAACACTTTGTGCCAAATCAGCATTCTGCCTGATCCCTTCCTATTCATTATCTTCCTACTCATCACATTCATTTTCAGCCCAGCTCTCAGACACGAAGCCACTGGGTTCTCAGTGTTTTCAGAGAGTGCTCACAAAACCTCCCCGCCCTGTAGCCATGCCAGTACTAGGACCAAGTCAACAAGCACTAAAAGTCCTGGGAAGATAGAAATCCTCCCAGCCTCCACAAAGCCTATTCAGGCAACTCTGTACACAAATTCAAAGCGCTCTCCAAATAATGCAGCAGTGATAACCATTTTTTCACTCTCTACGAAGAGCTGGGTTTTTACACAGTGGTTTGAGCTGAGGGCAAAGACTAACCAAAGAACACGTGCTGCATTGTAGCTACTACACAGTCGCTCAAAATTTGGCTGCAGTCTCAGCGCAGTTTTGTTCCCTACAAATCTCTACATTGAAAAGGTGCTCAGCTAAAAGCCAGTAGATTTTCTACTTCCCACAGTATCAGGTGCATATCTCATGGCAGGCCATCATCTTCACTGCACCAAACTCACAAACAAATCGTGGGACTTTAAATCCCACTGACAAAAACATATGCAGCAGTTTTTGGAAGAGAGGGCAGTCAACTGGTGTGCCACTACAAGGTATGTTTCTAGCCTCTCAATCACACAGCGCTCTATAATTTCACTGCCTAAAAGATCCTCTGCCTCCTCAAAGCACCCCAATAAAGAAAAGAAGGGAGCAGGTTATAATAGGAGCATAGAGAGATTAAGTGCCTCTCCCAGCAGAGAGAAGGGGTGAATTTGCCCTCCTCAACATCCATCCTCCAGCAGCCAAGCTGTCCTGTCTTCTGGAAGACCAATGCAGAACACAAAGCTATAAAACACAAGGTTTTCAAGTTGTTTGTTAGCACTGCCTTGCCTGTGCCCAAGACACCTCGACTGCAAACAGCAAAAGCAAGAGGTGCACAAAAACCCACACCAGCTTTAGCTTTTGTACAAAACTTGTTTTGAGTGGGTTGTTCCTGTTCTCACTTTCTGTGGTGCAAACAAGCAAAGCAAAAGTCTCTGGAGTCATCCCACACACCCTTCCCAGGCAGCCTGCCTCAATTTGAGCTCCACTAAGATTGTATTTTAAAAGCAGCTGACAAAGGGATTTGGCAGTAGAAACCAAGGTTAATGTTCTTACTGCTTCAGACCTGTTGCTGATTAGCTCAGGACTGGTGCCAGCCATGCCAGAGAAAACCTCTCAGCATGTCAGCAGTGGAGCATGTACCTGCAGTACCAGGAACGGGGTGATGCACTTTGCAGTGCCATGGCACACCGACAGAAAAGGGAACACCATGCAGACACAGAACGGGGCAACAGCAGCTCTCACCTCATCATGGCAGCCACAGATGCCAGTGACAGCTTTAGGAGCTTCCCTTTCTACCCAGAACATCCTCATGTGGGAACACTAACACCTGGAAATACCCACTTTGCTAAGAGCAGTGCCCGGAATGGCCAGGAAATCTCTTCTGACCATCAGTCCTCATATATCCCCAGTATCCTTGTCTCCGGAGGTGTTCTGAAGCAGTCACTGAACGATTTGAGGAGTTATATTCCTCTCCACAGCTGAAATCACTTTATTAGAGTCAGATCAAATATCAAGCACAGTCAAGGGCAATTAAATGACATTTCATTTCCCAGAGCTGTAAGTCGAAGTTCATAGGAGCTTGTCTCTCTCCTGTTGCTATAGGAGCAGTGCTGGAAACAATGCTCAATCCACGCTGTGTAAGGCTGCCTTGAAAAGGATCGTTCTTCCAGTAAAATTCAACAACTCCCGGCCAAAAATAAAACATTCCTCCCCCTTCCGCCTTGCCCTTGTGCAGCACGTTTTAATGACTCCACCAAAACCATTTACACAGCTGTTTTTGGAGCAGCCTGCAAACTTGACAGGGAGGCACCAGCATGTGAATAAACAACCGGGAGGCAAGGGCTGCCTCCAGGCAATGACTTGCTGGCCCTTCACCAAGGCTGGCGGCAGAGGACAAGATACAAAGAGGTCCCTGGCCCCAGAGCACACACCACTAAGCTCCAAAGACATCCCCCAGCCCCACGCCAACAACCACTTCCCTGAAACACCTCGCCCCGCCGGCTGCACGGGGAGCTGGGCTTGCCCTGCTCCTCTCCGCAGCTTCAAGCGAAGGCACAGGCTAAGGGCAGCTCCCCATGCAGGGTACAGAGCCACAACCAGCAGCTCTGGCAGGGCTGTGTCACTGCGTGCGCTGGCTCTGGCCGGGACAGAGTCACTGTCCTCCCTGGTAGCTGGTACGGTGCTGTGGTTTGGATTTAGCATGAGAACAAGGTTGATAACAAACATGTTTTGGTTGTTGCTAAGTAGTGCTTACTCTAGATCAAGGACGTGTCGGTTTCCCATGCTCTGCCAGCGAGGAGGTGCACAAGAAGGGAGGGAGCGTGGCGGGACAGCTGATCCAAAAAGGCCAGAGGGATGTTCCATACCGCAGAATGTCAGGCTCAGGATATAAACCTGGGGGAGTTGGCCTGGAGCCGCCAGTCACCGCTGGGGGACGAGCTGTGGAGTTGTGTTGTGTATCATTTGTTGAGGTTTATTCCTCTCTTGCTCTCCTTTTCATTACTATTACTGTTATTATGAAAATTATTATTAATATTATTTAATTTTACATTGTTTCAATTGATAAACTGCTCTTATCTCAATCCATAGCTTATATTATTTTACTGATTCTCCTTCCCATCCCACAGGGCCAGGGGGATGAGACAGGGGTGGCTGCATGGTACATAATTGCTGGCTGGGGTTAAACCATGACAGTGTAATCATCCACTGCATTTAGAGCTGGCAAGGAAAAAAGCCTGGAAACGGGTTCCTCTAACAGATGCCAGTATAAAACAGCTGGACTTCAAATGAAACAGGAAAATCCTGCAGGAGATTTGTCCACCAACCCACCCTCCTGTTACCTTAGCACTCTATGAAGAAGCTTCAATAAAGGAAAGCCTAAAATTACTTTGAAACTTAATCCTCCCCACAACCACCCCCTCCACCTTTGAGGTCAATTTTCAAGTCAAGAGGAACCATTATCATCTCATCTGATCTCCTGTTATTTTAAAGGTTAAAATTTAAAGGCTAAAAGTAGTCCACTCTACATTCTACAGTAGCACATTCTACCCTGGATTAACCCTCAAATACCGAGAAGACTCAAGAACACTTCAGAAGATGGGAGAAACCACATATTTTGTTCCCTCAGGAGCCTCTAAAAACGTCACTGGCACATCCCCAGCATTCAGACTTCTTTGAGCTCAGCAGAAAGCAGCAGAGCACTTTGCTCTCAATCGCTGGGCAGACTCATTATCCATCTTTCAATTCATCCAATGCCATTAGTGAGCAGGAGGGGAAAAGCAGCCCACAGCATGGCTCACTTGTAGGTTAAGACTCTCAGGAAGTCCTTAAATATTAAAAGCAAAATATACCCAACAGAAAATCCAGGAATAACACAGTCAAAAGTTTCTGATGAAACTGAGTAACTACCTTCAGTACTAAATGCCCACTGTGAAAATGAGGTCCCTCCTGGATATGAGGAACCCAGAAAACAAAACGCCCCTCTTGCTTTTGAAGAATTTAGAAAAAAAAATCTAAAATTCGTGCCGGAAGTAAGCAGGTCAATTCTGGCACAGAAAATAATCCTCCGATTACTCACCTCAGCCAAAAGGGTGTTCTAGCTCTGACTGCCCAGAGCAGGATAATGCAAGGAGAGGGGACCAGAGCTGGCCACACATGGTTATCAGTGTCAAAAACTATGAGGATACTGCTGATCCACAGCAGTTGTACCCTCGTCCATAGGGAAATCAGCTTCCCACTTATACACTTGTAAATGCAATGTTGATAAGAATCACATTGATATAACTACAATAATTGATTTTGGATACTCTCACTGCTCTCAGCTGGCTATCCCCATCCCTTCTTTTTTCTTAAAAGATTGTTAAATTCCTGATGAAGTAACAAACAATAAAACTCTTTTTTTTTCTGCAAGGGGGGTCCTCTTCCACATGGAGACAGTTGCAGCTGAAGTAAAGCTCATTACATCAGTGAAAGTAGAGGTTTCTCTCTGCAACTATCTACTTTTCCCTCCTCCCAGGCTTCTTGCAGCACACCTGTGAGTCAGGATCCACACTTCCCCACTGCCTGAGGGCAAACAGCCCAGTGAAGTCAGCAACCAGGATTTTGTCCTGGTCTAAGCACAGTGGTTTAAGTTCCCTTTTTTTTCCTGTCTCGGACACACTGCATACACCAGAGGTAAGGTCTGGGGAGTGCACAATGGACAGAGCAGGCTTTTGTTAGGCTCTCCCGAGCCCCTCTCTGGGCTGAGCACAGCCTCATTCCCCACACATGAGCTCAGCCCGACACTCTTTCCCTGCTCAGGAGGAGATAAAAACCCAGACAGCTGGGACTCAAAGGTGCAGGAACCAGCCTGACAGTTCTTCTTCCCCAAATATAGAAAGAGGTCCTCCTAATCACAAGAAATATGTCCTTTTAAAAACCCTCCAAGTGGACAAGGTACATTGGAGACCACACCAAACGTCTCCTCACCTCCGGCAGACCTCTCCTCAGCCCAGTCTCTCAGCAAAGATGGAAAAGGGCTATTCCACTTGGCAAGGGGGAACCTGCAACCAACCACAGGTCAATTCCTCACAAGTGGTACTTCCACACAGGACTGGACTCGCCCTTTCTATGCTTCCACAGCCAAAACCACAAGCACAAAGCCCAACACTTTCCCATACGCACACTCCTCGCACACAGCACTCGACACACACACCCGAGACTCTTTCCTGCTCCCACGTGTCCACCTGCCTGGCTTCCACACTCTCTGTACACCCCGGGGATGGCACACACAGCTCCCCACCACCTCCCTGGGTGGAGGGAGCATGGAGCTTACAGTGACCATGGAGAAAAAGAGCCAACCATCTCTGTTCCCAGGGCGGTGTAGGGGTGAGATGTGGGATATGAATTCCTCCCTTCTGGATTCCATCAAAACTACGAAGAAATACTGACATTCACAAGCCATGACTCATGCCTGCCTTGTCAGGCACTACAGAAGTCCTGCTCACTGGCTGGCATGCCAGAAATGTCAGCGTGGCTGGCATATGCCAGTTGGCTCTGACAGCAGATGAATTTGACCAAAACCATCCTTTCCCCTTTATTTTCTTTATTGTTGCAGTGTGGTGGACACTGAGGATCAGAGTACTCCCTAGAAACCACACAGGCATTGTGGCTGCTACTCTGGCAGGTAACAGGTCAGCGATGCATTCCAGACAAAACAGAAACCTCTCCCACAGTAATTCCTACCTCAAACCACTCCTGGTCCCACTTCTAACTGAATTTCATTAGTGAAGGAGCCAATGAATCCTCCAGCTATGCTGGTAAGTCATACACTTGTACTGAGCTGACAAGGACTACTTTCAGTCTGTGTTGAGCTGATGGCACTCCTGCCCGAGATGCACCTACCGAACTGTACAGCGCTTTTCTGGCTGGGACTGGAGAGTCACAGCCACCCAACCAGCAAGACCCACATGCAGCCCAGGCTCCAAAACATGCCTCTTATTCCGCCATGCAATGCCAACAGTGCAAAACAGCAATCATCTGCTTGATCTTTCTGCGGTCCTCTTCTTCCCCACAGGAGCAGAAGTGTTCCAGGGTGAGGCATCACACACGTTTTCACCTTGTCCATTTGTACAGCACAGCAGATCTTTCTTCCACAGCATCTCCAAAAGGTGTTTCTTCCTTTAAACCTGTATCTCTCCTACAGTGGCAAAGACATCTGGAAAACATCCTGCCAATTTCAGCCCAATTCCACTGTTTCTTAGGAGCATCTGTTTTCCACATCACAGCTACAAGGACAAGTTTCACCTAAGCACAGGCACTTAGCCTTACAACTCTTCCCACTGCCCCAGCTCCACACTGCTGCCTTCTTTCTCATAAAAGTAAAGAAAACCTGGGTTGAACAAGTGAACTTTGCTTCTTTTGTATTTAGATCTGGCACCACCCACAGATAAGAAACAATAGTCGATGCCAAACATTTTATGTCACCGACTTCTGCCTCGGCTTTTCTTTATGAAGCCTCATTACCGCCGCCAGGAACAACCTGTGGGCCTGAGCAACATCCTCTCTCACACCTCCCACGTCTCATTTCCACTTCTCCTGAGAGGCCGTGCCACACCCCACATCCTCCACGCTCGCTCTCTGGGATGCACTCAGCAGGCAGGAGAGGCGGCTCCAGGGCAGCCTACAGGGATGCAGGCGATGCAATGTTAACCAAGAGTTGCACAGTGTGTATTCGCTTGGCTGCACCCTGCCGACAGTGCCTGTGGGTCAGCACCCCAATGAATTTAAACAGCTGCCAAGGACCCTCCCCCAACTGTTGCACAACATAATTCCTGATGTCCTTCCTTATCCCCCTAAACAAGCATCCTGGCTCCAATAATGTCCACTACTACTGGCATCAAAAGCAGGCATGAAATACACACACACACATATGTATACATATATATAAGTCCATGAAAAGCCCAGCTGGCATGTCATGTCATCAAATCATGCTTGCCTTCTTCTAAGGAGCTGGACACACTTTCAGTCCCGTGTTGAGCTTACTGCACTCCTGCCCTACAAAGCTGCATAGCAGTTTTCCAGCTTGGACTGGGGTCATAACCACCCGACCAGCACAGGAAACTCAGGCTAGAAACAGGGACCACGCTGGTCATACTCACATGCCCAGACCCCAAAACACACCTCGTACTCAGCCATGCAATTCCAGGAGTGCAAAATAGTCATCACCCTCCTGCTCATTTTGCCTAGAATTTTATTACTGTCAGCAGCCAGGACACAGGACTTAATAGGACTCCCCAAATCCATTCCCCAGGATCCCAGGCTGTTGAGATCACAAGCAGAGGAATCTGGCAGGCAGGACAGAGCAGAGTACTGAAGAGAGAGGCCCATCAACAGTGCTGCTATTACAGGGCAGATCCTTGCCAAGAGGGCCCGGCAGACAACAATTTCTGTGCCATGGGGTGGGATGGAATGAAGCACTCTGCACGGAACTGACAGAACACCTCATCTCCATTCCACACACCTGCCATTCCTCATTTCTCCCTCCACAGCCTGGCTTCAGACACAGGGTAGCAGGGAAAAGCACATTTCTCACAGACTGGGAAGATGGGCACCATCCTGGAGGAAAGCTCTGTCAAAATGCACATACAAAAAAGGATGGGGAAATGGGATGATTTTACAGTGACACTGTTCATTTCATTTCAGCTCTGCTATGGCAAAAAAAAATCACATTCAGGGTCTGAAAGGCAGGATGAGCAAGTGAGGCAGAAGGAGAGCTGTTTTTCACCCTTAGGATCTTGAAGGTTTTTAAACAACCAGGGAGACTTAGGCTTCTGTACCTCCCAACCAGGAAAGCTGAGATGAGCTGTCATTTCTAGGAGTCCCCCTCCCTCAGGCTTTCCATGACCTCAGCTGTCAGTGCACACACTGGGAGAGCTGGAGACAGCCCAGTGTTGAGCTCAGGAGCAGAAAGTAGAGTTGAGGGGTAGAACATCCTCTCAGGAGGCTTAAGGAACAAGGCTGATGAGGCCACTGGGGATAGTAATGGTAAACTGGGGCATGAAAGAGCACGGCTACCCTTTCTGTTTTTCAGAGTCTGTCAATTTTTTCTTTCTAAGCTTCTGTCTTAAACAGAAGGCACAAGAACGATAGAGGGACAGTATGATTGCTTTATAAATTACCAAATTACCTGGAACTGCCAGACAGGATAGTCTGCCACAAACAGGTACACACAGTGATACAGATGTTACACAAACAAACACCTGTAAATACACATTCTCCTTCCAAGCATAACCAATAGTCCAACGCACTCCTGAGAGCAGAAGCCAAACTATGTAGAAGAAAAAGCAACAAATGAATTTGCCAGTGGGATGACCTGGCTAGAAGACACACAGCTCTCTAATCAACCCCCTCGGGGCTGTCTCAAGAGCAAGGGAGTTGTTGCCTTCTGTGCATGTCTGATGGAAACAGCTAGAGTCGTGATTCAGCTTTTATTTTCTGGGAATGATAGGCCTGCTGGAAACTTCCTAAAAGGAGAGAGAGCCCTTCATCAGCCACTCCCACCTAGCATTTTTGCTTGACAAAGGAATACAAGCAGCTTTCTTCCACCCCCTAACTGAAGAATCTCTCATACCCAAAGACACAAACTTTGAGAGACTGCACTGAAAGTAGCAAATAAACCCCATTTAACACACTTGCCTTGAGTTAGGAGAAAGAAAATGTGTATAACTCTCCCAAAATGTACCACAAGAGGGACTAACCACCTCAGACTCCAGAATAAAATGAAGTGTCACACATGGGACATTATTTCAAGCACTCAGAATAGCTGTTTTCTTATTGATTCCTGAAGTCAGCATACAGCAGGGAGTGCCAGGACTTTTACCAGGCAACTGGGGGAGTCATTCTCCTCCGCAGCAGAAGCCACAGGCCAATGAGCACATGCAACAGTTTGGAATAAAACGCTTTTTGCAGAAATACAGCATATGGCCAGAAGGAAACACAGGCCAGGAACTCAAAGACATCATCAGCAAACTACAGAGCAAGGATGTGATTTGAGGAGGATTACACAGAGGAGCTCAGAAGCTGCCACCTCCTCCAGCTCACAGCTCAAGCTTCCAGCAAGGACATCTGACTCAGAAGTGCTGGCACCCCAGAGCAGCCGTAGCAAACCAGAGCCCAGGCCCACCTGTGCAAGCCAGAGTAGTGCCTTTGACAGGCACCTGTCACCAGATGCGTCACATAAAGCATAAGGGATGCTGCCCCAGCTTCCAACCATCCAATCCCCCCCCGGCCAACTTCCAACAATCTGCAGACCGGGAACTGCCTGTCCTAGGCACACAAAATGCTTCAGAGAATATAAATGCACAGAAACTTTTGCACTGACTTTTCTAGTTACCATGAGCTCAGCAACAGCTCAGCCGAGTCGGGCGCTCTGCTCCCTCCACCACAGGCAGTCCTTTGGCAGCAATGCCAGTCACCCAGGAGGACTGGGATGGACCTTTGTCTGAATGGTGGCACGCTAAGAGGCTCTTCAGCCTCCACAAAGCCAGGTGGTAAGTCCATCCATCACACCAAAAGCTTCCCTTAGAACCTTGGCAACGGCCTTTAGGTGGCAAAGGAAATGCATTTTTGCAAAAGGAGCATCTTTCAAAACTGTTTGAACAAAACGGCCTCTGATGGGTGATGCTATTTCAATCAACCCTTGTTCTAGGAGGCACCACATGAACCCTCAGAGAAAGCCAGGAAGCGCTGTAGGAGAACAAAGGAAGTGAAACAGCATAATTTAAGGGATGCTACACAGTAGCCTGAAATAAAGACGTGTCATTGCTAAAATTCAACAGGATACTGCAACAAGTTGATTACAAAAGCTCTCAGGAGAAGTCAGACTTTTAAAAAAAATTTACAGCAGTTTATGTTCTTCATGAGAGGACAAGAAGAAGCAGCTACTTGTAAAGATTCCTCACGGCAAGCAGCACCAAGGTGCAGCAATAACCCGTTGCCATCAGCTCCCCATTTGATGCAGCTTCCCGAAAATGAAGGGACCAGAACATCGCCTGCACTGTGTGGTGAACGAGGGCTCGCTCTCTCCCTCCTCCGCCTCCAAGGGTCCTACAAGCCCATCATAAAGGCCAAGTCTTTATTAGTACAACAGGGAAATTTAACTGAACAAAAGGCAGAGGGGGATAATAATCGTTTCACAAGATTTATGGCAACAGTCAGAACACCTTTACTAATTCCGCGGGCTGTGCAAAGTTTATGACACCACCCGCAACAGGTTAAAACACTTTTCTAAGGAAAAAAAACCAACAAAGCATACAAGGGCCAAGCCCATGCGAAGCTGTGCAGTGCCACAGGGCGCTGGGGGGAAGCAAAGCAGTGCTGCGGTAGGGCCGGGGCCGGGCGGCCGCGGCCGGGTTCCCCAGGGGTGCGGGGTGTCGGCAGGGACGGAGGGAGGGAGCGCCGGGCCCCGCTGCCGCACACGGGGCCCGGGGCCGCGCTCTGCCCCGCTCTCCGGTGCTGCCGCCCCAGCCCCTTCCCCGGGCCCGCTT
>VZRO01004893.1:192156-241463 GCA_013397915.1 Daphoenositta chrysoptera | reverse complement strand
CGGAGCCATCCGCGGCCCCGGCTCTCGGCGTCTGCGCCTCACGCTGCCGTTTCCATTGCCGCAAGCAACACGTTACAGCGAACGACAGCTGGAGCGGCTTTTTTTTTTTTTTTAAGGCGTCAGACCTGCTTGTTAAAAGAGTTCTCCCTGAAACACCCTGTAAATCAAGATCAAGCCCTGGCTGGCACATTGCCTCATCCTCCCATTACCTCACTTGAGCCGCAGCCCACACACTTCTGAGCTAAGCAGCCGCCCTGTGCGGGGGATGCTCCCTGGAAAAGACCCGCGCCCTCTCCACTCCACGGCTGAGTGACCTCACATGGTTTTTCAGGGGTGGGATGAAGAGAGAAGATCTGGGCAGGGAAGGGAAAGGCCAGTTTAGAACCTCCTGCTTGCCTTAACCTCTCCATGCGCCCAACTCAAAAATCTCTTCATCCTCACCAAGGAGTAAGCTCACTTCTCTCTTCCTCAGCCCATAAGAATCCTGCTCTAAGCTTTAGCTCAGAGCTGCTGGAGAACCAAGTGATCAAACAGCGCCTTAGGGGACCAGCTCACGCTTACACACCGACATATTTGTTAGAGGGAATATGTGGCAGAACCTGGAAGCAACAAGAGATGCCGGCCCCTGCCCAGGTCCTGGCTCTCCTTGGTGGAGCCCTGGGTAGCCACCACACTGGACTGCTGCCCTTTTGCCATGTCCGGGGATTTCATGCACAAACAGGAAAGCACGAAACCCTCCCACCCTGGCAGATTTGGGTCAGCGAATGGGCATGACCGGGCACAAGTGCTTCCTGTGCTTGGGAGAGCCTGTGGGTAAAGGCGAGATACACCACAGGACCCCCCACCTCCCCGTCCTCAGCTTATAGCTGGAGCAATAGATACTGCAGATACTCGTTTACCTTGAGAAGATTAATTTTACCTGGTCAGGTCTCCTGTGGACTAGTATTTTCAGAAGTAGCACACAGCTACACTTGCGTTTGGAGCATCATAGAATACGTATATAAACAAGCCCTGCAGGCTGGGGAGGCTGGAGCCCGGTTATTGTAGCCTCGCCAACCGAAATTTCCGGATGACTCATCAACAGCCAGATAGATAAGTAATGAGCCTTCGAACAAAGCTCCGAACTGCAGGGCCGCGGGTCTTTTGGCACTGAGCGGGAGATTGCCAAACAGAGCATCTGACGATGTATAATGGGCTGTGAGATACATTTATAATTGGAGATGAAGTGCTTGGTCAATAGCTATATTTATCGTCTAAGCAATCAAAAAGTAAAAAGGTCATGAAAAGACACAAACAGAAGGTGACAGGACAGAAAAAAATGTGTGAGTGACTGCATGATCCCCATAGCAGGAACTCATTAATTGTGTGCAAATGGAAACTGTCCCTTGGAGTTCAGGCTGCTGGAATAAAGAAGGTAGTGAAAAACAACATCTCAAACCTTTGCAATTCCTGCATTTGTCCTGTGAAAAAGCTTTAAACTTAACACTGTGGCTTAATGCTCTCTTTTCAGCCCTGTTTTGGCTTTTCAAAGAGATGCTGTCAGCCTAATCCTCTTATGCTTACCCTTAGCATATTAACATGAAAGAGACAAGTGAAAGCAAAGCAGAGTGAGGTCCCTTTGCCGGCCTGCAGAGATTTGTGGGACCATGGCTGCTTATCAGAGCAGCTGGTTTTTTTGCTTTTGCCCCTTAACCTGATTGTGTACACAGCTGCACTGTTGCATGTGCCAGGATAAGGCTTCCCAGGCTATAAGGAGAGTACTTTCTTGTGATATGATTCCAAAATACCTTACAGATTATGTGCAAAAAGTCACTTGTTCGCTAAGAGGCTGGAGCCAATGTGGTGAAGGAATAAGCCCCCAGGCAGTCTTATTTTGCATCCTCCCTCATCTCATGCCCCCTCAGGATATCCCATTATTTGCATTTATGCTGCAGTTTCCAGCAGTCACTTACAAAGGGTGGCTGCTCCCAGAGCTTCCATTTAGAGGCAGGAGAGATTCTGATAAAAAAGGGGGATGTAGTAAAATGAAGAATTTTTTGGAAATTCTGGTCTAGTTTAGGTCTGATATCAGACAGGTTTAAAAACTAGCAACATGCCCCTTTGAACTGTGTCTGGGTCTTTCAACAGGACATTTAATTATTGTGCTGAGAGACAACAAAAGACCTTCCAGTAATAAACCCCACCCTGCCACTTACCGTTGTCCAAGCTCAGCCTGCTCAAACTCTGTGCCATTTTGTCATCCTTGAAACAAAAATCCACCCTTTCCTGCTTAAAAAAAGTATATGTTACAATGAGCTACTTGTGCTATCAGTTTATAGCAAGGGAAATGAGTAATAATTTGTTTGGTCAAAACTGCAGAGTGATTAGTTCTGTAAGGCATGAACATCCAGCTGGAGCCATGCCAGGACACAAGGATTAAAAGCAACCAAATTCCTAACTCTGGTGAAAAGGATGCATGGGACATTAATAAAATAAAGGTTTAGTTCTATGAATATAGGTAACAAGGTGAGAACCTGCCCTCTCTGAAAGCATTACAGCCCCAGACATTGGGGAAGTGTCTCCCTTTTTTCTCCTCCATGCTCTGCCTTCCCTGAGCAGCTGGACTCTGACTGCTTGAAAGAGGTAAAAAAAGACTGGAGATTAATTTCTCCTGTGCTGCCTCCAAGACATGGGTTTCTGGTCAACTCTCTCCCTCTCCCTACTTGTAAGACCCTCTGTGTCCAGACCACCACAGGGGACAGGCCACTTCCTGAGCAGTGAGAAGAGAAGGTCACACTACAATCAGTGACTGAAGATGGGAGGCTGAATCTCCTGCAGCGCCTGAAAAAAATCTCTCAACACAACCCTTGTAAGACAGCATTTCTTTATTGCCTGTCCTGTTTGCACACTAAGAAAACATACTTAAGGTTGTACATTAAAAGAACCTGATGGTTCTTGCAATTGCAGTATGACAGCACTGATAAAGGTAACACACAGAACTGGCCCATATTTGTGTGTCAGCTGAACTTCACGCCTTTGTCTCGGCTGTGCTGTGTACAGAGCGTGGGAGGCGCATGTTCAGAACACCTTAGTGTGGATTTCCCTTCCCAAATATCGCTTCTTGCAAACACGAGCAGTTCCTCTGGCAGCACTGTTGGTCTTACTCCAGGCTCCACACCAGCTACCCTGGTTCCTTCTGGGCCTCTTGTAGCTTTCTGATTCCCAGACTCTGGAAGGCTTCAGTGCAGTTAAACAGTGTGAGCCACAGACAGCCAACAGTAAGGACTGAGCAGGATCTTACTACTTTTAGCTCTTCCTTTTATTCAGAAATCCTGTTCTTCCAGAGAAAAACTTCCTCTTTCCTATCAGAAGTAAAGGGCACCAGGAGGAACCATGGAAATTCTTTGTAATACTGATGGGATGTAAGTGACTCAGAGCACTTTTCCTGCATGGGATACTCCCAGCAAAATTTGTGCAATAAACAGACATTCAGAGTAACCACCTTATCCCAAGAGAGGGAAGACCATGGAAAAGTACAAGCCTTCCCTATGCCACAAAGTTTGGGGGCTGCTTCACAGCTGCAGTATCACATCCTGTGCCTAAAATGTCAGAGTCACATACACAAACAGCCTCGAAGACAACAGGGAAAAGGGCACTACCAAAAACCTCACTTAGTCCCAATAAGGCTTTGAGAGCCACTGAGCTGCAAACGCGAAAGCATCGCACCCCAGGAGCGCCGTGCCCAGGCACAGCGGCAGCTACACCGACAGGAGCACCTCTGGGGACATGGGGACAATTTCTACCTCTGCCTGTGTCTCTGCTCGCCTGCTTTGCCCCGCCCCTTAGTGACAAGAAGGCCCTTTCCCAATGGGAACAAGTTCAGTCCGGCTCTTTCTCAGGCCCTTCACCAGTAAAGCGAGGCTGTTGCTCAAGGTCACTGCAAGAGAAAAAGGTACATTTCACACAGGCAGCTGCCTTGTGCTTCCAGCCGAGGTGCATTTGAAAGCATGGTGGTGGGATCTTTCAGGACTGCGGGTAAGGCAGTTCCTAGTCGCTGGAGATTCTTCAGGAAAGGATAAGAGAAGGGGAGGAAAGAGGCAGCATTCAGCCTTAAAACAGGCTGTGTATGGCTCCCCTGGTTTGTACAGCACAGATCCTGCAATGGGCCATGAATCAGCAGCACGTGGCAGCGCCCGCAGGTCCCAGGGCAACTGCTCTGTGTTCTGTAAACACACGATAGGACTGTGAAAAGTCCATTAGGGTGACAAAGAGATGAAAGCCATTGGGATGACTCCTCCTATCAGTCCGTACTATAATCACATATGGAATCTGTCAACTACAATATTGACAAGTCCAACCAAATCCTGCAGTAAATACAGGGCCTGATCCAGATCTTGCAGGAAGTGGTGGAAGCGTTCTCACTCACCACAGCGGGCTCTCAGCTGAGCACTGCTGTTGCAGAACCAGGAGGAGATGCTGCTCTCTGAGACAGATGGATCACTACTTAGAGCTAGCCCAAATTTAAAATAATTTCTTTATCTCTTACAAGGAAATTCTATTTATTACAGACCCACTGTGTCCTCTGCTCTCTGCTGCTAGGCCACTTCTTTGCCAGAAAGAACAGGAACAAGACTTCGTCCCTTTACAGGGAACCAACCTCTCCAGCCCAGTTTGTGCTACTAACTACGACCAGCCGAATTCCCCCAAAGAAGCAGAGGCCTCCAGAGACCAGGGCTGCATGCAGAGTTGGGAAGTAGAACAGTGCAGATAATATGCACGTTTTGGCCTGATTTATGCCTCAAAATTCACAGACTGGGACAAGCTGCACCTTCCCCAAGTCTCTAGAGGGCTGATACCATCAAATCCAGCTTGCTTGAAAGGAATTCCCAGCTTCATGATACAGCATTGGCACATGTCTCTTGCTGACACATTGGTGTGCTTTATGTGCAGCACCCTTTCCTCCTGCTGGTATCCTCCAGCTGCAGGGCATTCTCCCTCTGCCTGTCTTCTTGTGCTGTCAGCAACCTGGAAAGAGCAGCACAGAGCAAGAACACAACCTGATTACTGAAATCTTCTTTCCAAGGCATTTGCCTCCGCCCTTTGCTCTCCGCCAGCCACTTAGGATTTACATTTAGGATTGCAAGAAGTGACAGGCCCAAAAACTGGACTTCTCTGGAAGCTGGGCTAGATGAAAAACGCACAGAGAATGAGCACGAGTTTCCAGGCAACGAGGAAAGCAACTGGACACATACAAGAGGGGGCACCAAGGTTTAGCAGTCTGAGCAGCAATGTGAGTGGCCTGTACCTTATTCCCAAGCTCCCCCATTGGTGTCAGAATCCCCAGTTGTTTGCTCCACCTGTCTGGGCCATCTTGGACAGCAGCATGGTAATAAAGCATGCTGAAAGCACATACTATGGGAGATGTGGATTCACCTGGCTGATAAGTAAATCCTCCCAGTTAATGAACAGCTAAGTCCTGCTGTGGCTTTAACAGAGATGGTGCAGGAGAAGGGATAAAAGAAAACAAAAGGATAGTTTTCTTGCAAGATTTTAAATACTTTTTTCCCCAAAAACTACCTATTTTTTAAAAAAAGTAAAAATCTTAGAGCAAACTTCTTTCAGCTGAACGGTATCTTATCTCCTTTTTAAACTATTGCCACTGAAATAGCTCAGACTGTACAGTGTTTATTAAGATAGGGAGGAAAGAACCCTTAGAGCTACATGAAGACTTCAAACTGAAAACACCAACTTAAAATCTGGGGAGTATGCAAGGGTTTTGTGATGAAATATTCAAATTAAACTCTTAATCTTGAAACAGCCAGCTCTACCAGGTGAAGCTTTGTGTGCAAAGAGTCCAGTCTACACTTGGTACTCTCCAGGCACAAAAGACAAGGACCTGGAGTTAGGGGAATCAGGTCTTTTTTGGGATGTGACAGAAAGTCAGTCTCTGATACCCCCCTCTTCTTGCCCATTCCACAGGAGAGCCCACACCAGTCACCTCCAGCTGGGCAAGCATCCCAGGGTGACTGTTCCTGTTCACTGACCTGGCCATGTGCAGCATGGGCTCCATGATGTTGTAGCCAGTCATCGCACTGCACTCGTAGAACACAGCCTTGTACTCCTGCCAGAGAGCACAGCAAGCACCCACGGTGACTGCCAGCTCTCCACCAGCACCACTCACCCACAGCCTTGGGAGCTGGCCCACCCTCGTCCCCAGGAATGCTGCCAAGAGCCATTGGAGCCAGCAGGGTGGTTGCTAGCATCCTGCTGGGGTGCACCCTGCTCACCAACCAGGAAAAAGAGATGCTTTTTCAGCACTGGGGGCCAAGCCAGAGTGTCCAAAAGGGAGCACTGGGGGAGTTCTTTGGGAAGAGAAAACATCTGTCCAGGGTACTTTGATTCCCTCACCTTTTTGTTGCAAGTCCAGAAGGCAGAAAACATCTTTGAAACCCTGCCTCCCACCACCCAGGGGCCAAGGTGGCAGCAGGCAGGCAGACAAGGGAGTGAGGAAAGAGGCAGGATGATGTTGCATTAGGGAGCCCTCAAATGGGAAATCAGCAATGCATGTTCCTCTCAAAAAGACTGTAATGAGGCATCAAGCCCCAAGAGAAATACATGAGCCTGCCTCAAG
Organism: Daphoenositta chrysoptera; assembly: GCA_013397915.1. Taxonomy (NCBI): domain Eukaryota; kingdom Metazoa; phylum Chordata; class Aves; order Passeriformes; genus Daphoenositta; species Daphoenositta chrysoptera. The sequence goes on along the minus strand of VZRO01004893.1, from coordinate 234,853 downwards.
GGCCATTGTCTGCCACATACAGGCCACCACCTCATCCTCCCTGGTACCTGAGGGACCTTGGTACATGTTCACATTGGAGAAACAGGCGGTGGGAGGGAGAGGGAAGGTACCATACTGGAAAATGGCTCCCAGAAGGGCTATCTGCCAGCCAGACTGCCCTGCTCACGGCTGGAGGGTGGCTGCAGAGCAGGTCAAGCAGCAGAGCACTAAGTCACACCTTCGCCAGCCTTTCCCCCTCCACCTTGGGCACATTCCGGGTCTCTCTCTGCACAGCATCCAATTTATTTCCAAGCAGAAAGACCACGGCTCCATCCTCTATACCTTCCTGCAACAGAAATAAAGACCCTTAGACACCCAGCAACTCAGGGCAGATCCTTCCAGCTGAAGCAAACAAGACCTTCAGTGGTAGCAGGATCAGGCCCATTAGATCATTAAAGAGCCATTCCTTCAATAGCCCCAGGGATTTGTGAAAGGAAGCTTGAACTAGGGAAACATATTCCAAATGATTGGTATGTTCAGCTGGGATGGTGAGAGAGGGAAGGCAGGACATAAGTGCCTCTCAGGAAAACAACAAGCCTAAAGAAAAGCAGCTTGCCCCAGAGGCTAGGCAGAATTTGGGATCAGGCAGAGCTTCTTAATAAGCTCAGTAATTTTTGTATGTGCATTACTGTGTCTAATGTGCTGTCCTAAACTCAATGATCCCATGCTGCAAATCCACTGGCCAAGCAAGTTAAGCAACCTCCAACCCTTGTAAACTGTCTCTGCAGGAACTGTTATTCCTAGTTAATTCCTGGAGCCCCTTACCTCTGGTCAAACTTTACAGTTCCACTGGCTCACTAAAACATGGTCAGAGTAAGAACAGGGCTCAAAGTTATTTCCCCACTCAAGTGCCCTGGATGACATACAGAACCTGAACAGCTTCAAAACAAAACAAATACACAGATGGGGAGAGGAAAAGCAGAGAGAGATTAAAAGTTACAAATTTCATGTGGTTTGATTTTCTGTGGGCTCAGTTTAACCTTCCTCCTGAAAGGAACCTGGTTTTCAGAGGCTAGTTAGTTTTGAAGATCTTAACCTTTGATCTTGTAGAGTCCAAAGACATAAGTGGTTGTTTGTTTGGTTTTTTTCCCCAACAGGCTTGTGGAAACTATTAATATTAGAAACCTGCAACCTATACTTACTCATTTCACTGAGATCTTTGTTTTTTGAGACTCAGCACCATCAAAACAAAACCGCCCTTGAAGATTTCCCTTCACCTCATCTTCACACAACTAATTTAAATTATAAAGAGAGGTATTTTTGTCTCCCCAAGAAGATAAAAGCCACAGATAAATGCTTTGAGTGAGTGTTTGGAAATAAAAGACACGAGGAAAACCAAGAGTATTAATACACTGTTACCAGATTTTAAAATAAAAAAGCAAATAAAAAGGGCCACCTCCCTTTCCTGTGCTCAGGCCAGACACAAGGAGATCTCCCTGCCTGAGCACAGGTGACCACATTTAGGAGATGTAGCCAGGGCACACGAGCTGCTTACAAACACACACTACTGTTTTGGAAGGTCCCACCACGTTCTGCCACAGAAACAGCCCTCCCTGATTTAATGGGCTACCACTGGCTTTGTTACCTTCAACACAAAGCCCCCGGTCCAAACTGACCACCACAGGCATGTGCTTTGATAATTCAGCTTCACAAGGTCAATAGGACTTCTTGGGGCACTGAAAAATGTCACTTCCAGACAGACTGCTGGAGCTGGTGTGGAGCAAGGGAGCAGCAGCAGCACTGCAGCCCCGGTCCCGCTCTCACCTGGACGCTGCTCATCCAGTTGCGCACCGCCAGGAAGGAGCACTCGGCCGTGATGTCGTACATCACCAGGATCCCGTCTGCCTTCCGGAAGTACTGCTTGGTAATGCTCCGAAACCTGAGCCCAGACACAAGCAAAGACTCAAAACCACAACTCTCAGAACCACGTGTGCAATGGCAAGACACAGAATGGGATTATCTGTTAGTGCAGGCTGTCTGCAAGGCCCCCATGCATGGTGTGTCCCTCAGGGCTGGTGTCTACCCACAGGTGACAGGTCACGTCCTTGCACCTTTGAGACAGGCCAGGCAGCCGTGGGTGAGCAGGAATCTTGCCAAATGCATGGAGCATGAAAGCAAGAAGGAAGGCCTTTGTAGGTCAGGAAGAAAGAAGTGGAAGAATCTACTTAGGTGGGATAGGAAAAGGTAATTTCCTATTAAAAGGAAGACTGAAGGAGAAAACATGATCTTTCTCTATAGCCTGGAAGAATCTGCAGACTAAGCTGTACCACAGTACAAACTAGGCATGCATGTCTGCCCCAGTGCTGCCAAAACAGCAATTAAGAACTCAGCATCAGTACAGTCTGTTTCCATTATTGAATCTATAAACCAATCCCATTATACATAACAAATTAGGAGCTAGACACAATTTCCAGGAAAAACTCCTGCCAGGGATCTACTTTTTCCTGTCCATACCATTTAAAACCACAGGCTTCTATTTGTATTTTGTATTCCAACCAAAGCCAACCAAAAAAACAAACCAAATAACCAAACAACTAAAACAACAAACCCAAACCTTAAAATCTGTAAGCACTTTGTGACAGAGCCATGATATAACCGCACTGATTGCAAACTGATGGAATTAAATGTAACAAAAGTACAGGGATCTCACTAAAGAGCTGTGTATTTCAGCCCTGCACAGGATAACAAACTCTCCTATTACAAACCAAGAAAACCTACAGCTGTTACTGTAGTGAACTCTTCAAGTAATTGCCTGAAGCCTGTTCTTTCTCAGTACAATAAGGACAAGACATTCTGGCACCTACCCAACTGAGAAAGCACAGACTGTATCTTTGGCAGTCAAGGTGCACCTCTGGAACCAGCCAGGCCAGATGCTCCAGAAGAAACATCAAAGGTAGCATGCATCAGTCTCAGGGAAGTCACCAAGGAGTTCTCCTTGCATGCTCCAAGGGGTTATTCTATCTCTTCCTTAGGATATTTACTGTTGGACACCTCTAGTTAGAAGTAATTAATATTCCTCCAGAAGTAAAGGCTTTTGCCTCTTCCCAGGTCTCCTATTTGGTATCAGCACTGAGCCAAGCTCTCTCTTGTGGGTACACATCTAAGACCTGCTAGTGCTGCAGGGACCTGTGCTAAAGGTCCTTCTGCAGAGACAATATCTTGAATTTGGCCTCTGCTGCAATCTGGACTTCATAAAATGTCACATTTTATGTCATAGCAACTCCCCTTACTGCTCTGTTTCGGCATCAAAATAACCACAGGAGTCCCCTCAGAAAAAAATATTTCTTCAGCATGAAGTTTAATTTTGGAAGAGAGAGTTACTTTTCAATAAATATTCCTACTTAGTACATTCCCACCAGCTCTGCATGCTCTGGCTGACTGAGACAGACAGCATCATTGGCACAGTTTAGGATTAGAATATTCCCATGACCTTGGCTGCCCCCTGAAGGCCTGCCCCCATAACGTATTTAGCTCAAAATACCCAGTACTTATTTTTGTCAGGCCCTTGAGGTTCATGGTCCCCTTGAAATAGCTTTTCATCTTAAGCTTTGAATTGTATCCTAAATAAAATGTAATTTACATGGAGGCAGCGATGGGCCTTCATCTCGAGTAGCAGATAAGGGTCAAATGTATCCTCTACTACTCTGATCCTCACCAACAGTGCTGGTAACATCTAGAGATATCCCATGCTTTTGAAACTAGAGGCCTTCAAATGGGGAATCAGTGTCCACTGTCACAAAAACCTGCACAATCCCTCTACCGAGGATTATCACTTCCACAAGTCTATCAGCAGAAGGGACAGTGAAAGGGGCTGATAACCTCACTGACAGAGTCCAGCCGGGTATTTCAAATCACCTTCCCCACAGGTCATGCTAATTCAGCTGGCTTTGACAACTGAATCAGCTCTGGAAAGGTTCACAGCACTTTCCACCCCCTGAATAGCAAGTGGTGGTGAGCAGCTGGGGACAGCAGTAGCACAATTGTGTCTGAGGATAGAATGTCTAGCAGAGCCTTAGTTTCTATCCTACTCTGCAGCCCTGTCCTGCAGCTTTTCCCAGAAGCAGGCTGATGCTGGAGAGCTTTGAGGCTAGAGGAGCTTTGAACCCCATGACATTCATCTATGGACAGACTGCTTGGAGCCACAAGCATGCAGGTCAGACACATGGAAAACTACTTTTCTGTTAATCCTCAGAGCAATCTCCCTGGGCCCTGCTTCACAGCCACAGCTTCTAGAAATCTCTGAAACAGACCTTTGCTGCAGGTTCAGCACTGAACAGCTGTCATGAACCTGTCTGGTCCTTCTGAAGCTGATAGTTTTCCCAGGGACAGAAACCAGCTGCATGTACTCTTTTTCCCTTTCCTCCACTGAGCCTGGCAGAAATCTTACCTCTCTTGTCCAGCTGTATCCCACAGCTGTAAGGCAACCTGGGTGTTATCCACCATTAGACTCTTCACCTGGTAATCGATACCTGTGGGGAAGGTAACAATGATTGTAAGGTAGATGGGGAGAGAGCAGCTTGCCATTACAATGGCCAGGCCAGCTCCGTTTAGTTCAGGGAAATTGCAAGATTGATTCAATACTGGGGGAGTGACCATCTTTACCTCTAGCTGGGCTATAATACAGGCAAAAAAGCATTTGAGCTGATTTTCCCACCTTTTTAATCCAGATAAGCCAGGTGCCCTATTACTTACCAATGGTTGCATTGAGCTCAGCCAAGAACCTGTCATAGCAGAAGCGGTGGATGAAGGAACTCTTCCCAACACCGGAATTCCCAACAAACACCACTTTGAAGATGCGATCTGGGGAACAACTGGCTGGTTCCAGTGCTGGGAGCTACAAGGGAAAAAAGGGATGAGGTTTTGAAGAGCCCAGCTGCAGGAGGTGCTTTGATTTAGGCACTGGACCCCTGCACTATTAACCTATGGAGCTGGAGTTAGGTGGGAAGAGAGTCAGACACCCTCAAGTCCCTAGCAGGTAGCAGGTGTTTGAGGAATAACCCCAGGGAAGTGCACTCACCCTGGTTTCAGTGCCAACAGGCTGTGCTCGAGGAGGCAGCGGAGCAGCATCTAAGCCATCTGCATTTCTTCTGCAGTCAGAGTCACCCTTCAAAGGCATCTTAAACCACTCAGGGTCTGCTGCCAAGGGCCAGCTCTCCTCGTCTCTGCTGCTCTCTCCGAAGTTTGTGCTGCCTCCTTCTCCTGTCTTCATCCATACCGTGTTGCCTGGGAAGTATTTACAGTTCTTTCTGTTGGGTTCTTCCGCTGCCACATCCACTGGGAAGGTGAAGGCAAGGTCCGCAGAGGCCAGTTGTCTGCATTAAAGCCCACAGGCAGCACAGGTAGGGTGGGAGGGGGTGAGGAGACAGGGAGAGAAGGAGGTTGCAAATTCCCAAACACCCATTGCAATCCAATTAGCATTGAAGCTCTTGCAGTAACTCTACTTCACGTATTCACTCCCCATACTACCTGTGACTAAGGCATCAGTGGCTCCCTTAGGGAAAGATGGACAGCTCACCAGAGCTGTGCTGTACTCATTGTGCTGACAAACGTTTCATTGATTTTAATAAAAATTGCCACTTTGGATTTTTCAAGAATTCTTTGCCTACCGCTTCCCCCAGTAGTGAAAAAAAAAATGAAGCAAAGCACACAAAAGTAGCAAAATGAAAATCTTTGGTTTTTTTAAAGCAACAATTACCCCTGTATTTTTGTTACTAAATACAATACAAAAAGAAGTAACAGACTGTGCCTACACAAGAGCAGGCTGATGCACTTTGCTCACTGAGAATAGAGCTGACATGGTAGGTGGAGGAACAACCTTCAAACGAACACCTAGAATAACCAATTTAAACTACTGGAATCATTGCTGAGGAACAAGCATCACTGGTTTTCCACGGTTAAAGAAATAGACAAGGAGTGAGAAGATCTAGAATTAAGCCAAAGGGATTTATCCACCACAGATATCTCCATTGCTTCCACTGGCCAGCAGATTGCATTTGGAAGCAAATTAGAGCAACCAGAGCTTACTACAGTCACTCTTCAGAGGCAGGACATCCCACCCCACTCTGCAACATTTTTCTCTTGCTATTAGTGCAGGAATCCAGACAATTCTTCTTTCTCACTCCAGCAAGTACACTTCATCTGGGTTGCAAAATCCACCTGCTGCCATGCTTACACTTTTTTCCATGAAAGGGAGCTCACATTCCTGGCTGCCCTCCCTGCATCTGGCCCAAATGCCAGCCCAGAGCCAGGCCAGCTGTAACTTCTCCCTCTTGAAATGGACACATAGTCTCAGGCTCTGGGGAATGGTGCCCATCTCTCAGGGCTGGCAAAGTCACACAGTGAGGGGCCTCAAGAGCCTCTTTAGTGAGAGCAAAGGGACAAACACAAAACTCTGAACAGTGACCCCAGATCTAATGGATTTTTTTTCATGTTTCTCAAGCAACGTGGTGTGACACAGCACTGGGACAGAGACAGGACCAACAACTACTTCTCCCTTTCTCTCACCACTTTCATTGCCAAACTTCTCCAGCTGTTGAGCCTTTCCAGTGGGTTTATGCCAGCAGCAGCTAGAAGGATCTTTGCAAGAAGATTGGGGAGGATGATGGGAGAACTTGGTTATCTGATTAAATGTATATAGAATGTGTGGCAACCACATTACCATGAAAGAGCTCTGCCTCAGACCTATCCAAGCAACCTCCCACCCTGGGCTCAAGAATCAGCCCTCCTCCACAGTCTGCCTGGTTTTCCATCAGTCCATCAGCCAAGGAGCCTGGAGCTAAATTCTTAAATACCAGAATTGCAAGCATTAAGGGTGAGTTGAAGCTGGAAGAAACTGAGCCTAGACCTGTGTCTCTGGCTGGCACCAGGAGAAACTGGGGAGCGATGGAACTTTCTGCAGAGCCCTGGTAAGAAACAGGGGAGCGTGCTGCCTTTAAGACTTATTTGGGGTCAGCAGTTGCAGGTGAGATCCAGCTCCAAGCCAGGTCACTGTATGTTCTGCATGTAGAGTGGAAAATAAAAGAAAATGCCTTGGCCACACAGACGTATTGCCTTCCCTGGCTGAAGGGAGGCCTGGTGTGCCAGGTGAGCATCTGCATAGGTGTAGAGGGAGATGGGCAGGATGAACCCACCTGGAGCCAGGCCCTCTCCTCAAGGCTTTCAGCTGCCAGAAGGAACCCAACCCTTGTGCAATTCGTACCCTCTCCCATGCCCCAGAGGTATGGACTCTGGCATGAGGCACCAGAGGACAGGATTTGTGCCTGAGGATGAACTGGAACACTTGGGAGTTGATCCAGTCATTTCAACAGAGCCGTCTGACTCCGAGAGAGGCAGCCTTTGTAACTCCCATCCCATGAAAAGTCCCAAACCTTGTAGTGAGATTTAGATTTGCTCCCCCATTGCTGCAGGCAGAGGCAGCAGCAGGGCCACCTCCCTGTGGAAATTAGTGAACAGTATCCTCAGCTTCACGCTGAGCCAACACCACCTGATGCCAAGAGACAGCTAGAGCCACAGAAAAGCTGCACCCCACCACGCTCCAAAAACCAGCCAGCACCAAGGTGGGAGAACCAGACACAGGACACAGCTTGACTGGACGGGTACTGCAGTGGGCACGGACTGACACCATGGACACGACACAGACACCCATCTAACCGTTTGACAGGCTTGTCCTCCAGCAGGTAACTGCCTAGCACTGACCCTTTCTTCAGCAGGGGCTTTTGGTTCTGAGGCACCTGCAAGTTGAAAAGAGAAGGAATGAAGAGTGTGATTGCAGCCCCAGTTCAGCCACTCCCCATCTCTGTCGAGCACTTCAGGGAGGCAAGGCTGGAGCCCTGGCAGCCCCACACTGTGCAGGGGTAGTGCCTCACTGGAAGGCTCAAAGAGGTGAGCACAGGGCTTGCTTTTCTCAGTTCAGATAGTTTAATTCCTGCAAGAAGTCATCACTGTTGCTGCTTTCTCCTTCACTTTAAAATCCATCAAATGTGGTGCTGCCCCAAACTGAATTCTTCCTCTAGCCAGCCGGAGTTGTTACTTCTGTGGCTTGTTCTCCATCTCACAGCTGAATCTCTCTTTCCCCACCTGCCTCTTTCTTAAGCTGATGTTTTGTGGGACAGACCAAATACCCCTTCCTCAGAAGGCACTAGTACCCTTCCTCCACCTGTACTCACCTAGAGCTGCACATGAACCACAGGAAAGGAAGGAGACAGCTCTGCAAAGGGTGATGCACATGCTCTGCCTTACACCAACATCCCTCTCCATGCTTTCCTCCTACTTACCTCAGACTGAACACTTCCTACAGCCAGTATTTACCAGCTCCTCAGAGAAGGAGAAAGCGGGACAACTTCTCCCCCAGCCCTCTTCCCCCCATACAGCAGCTTTGCCATTCCCAGCAGAGTCACTGCTCTGGCCACACATGCAAAACACGAAGTGGGAGACAGCATGGAAAGGTGCCCATTGCATTAGCACTGGGGTAAAGGGAGATGTATTCAGTCTGTGAATCTGAAGATTGCTAACATGTCCTTACAAGTTATTTCTGGGGGAAAAGGTGGAGAAAGAAGGGTTTGCAGTCAGCCAGATCTGCCTCTCACAGCAGTTTTGAACTGACCAAACACCTGCAGGCAGCTCTGGACAGGCCTTCCTTCATGCTTCCCACAGCCTGGAGGACTACGAAGATGATTTCTTCAATAACCCTTCCTGAAGGCTTATTTTAAAAGGCAAAAAGATTAAGAAGCTGTTCTGTTGGTCAGTACTCCCAGAACACCTTTACTGCAATGCAGTCTAACAAAAGGAGTCACTCTGGACTCCACGGAGGGCCTGAGCCAACTAGGAACTTTGCAGGGAAAGAACAAAACATTTTTTACATATAAAACTGATGTTCAAGAGAACCTCCAGCCACAGCAACAATCCATCACTGAGAGGCTCCCAATTGTGGAGCACAAATCTTCCAATCTTCCCAAGCACGTAACAGCACTCCAGTCCACACAGCCAGGCTGTGGTACAAACAACCAGTGGCTCTCCAGCAGGGACAGAAGAGGAAGTTTTCAGTGTTTGAGCAGCTTCACTCGAGGGCACCCTCTAGCCACACAGAAAGAAGGAAATTGTGTTACAGGCCACTGGAGCAGAGTCACAACCTTCAAGTCACCTGTGGAGCAAAAGGACTCCCACACAATCTGCTCTGGCACCACCTTACCTGGAGAGGGAACAACCTGTGGAGCACGTACTCAGGTAAGAAAGGAGGAACAATGGGGCATGTTTTGCCATTGGTTCTGCCATGCTTTATTGGCCTGCCAGGTTTGTGTAACATTTGGCTTTTCACCAGGATGATAAAGGGACAGATGCGACATCACAGCCGTGTAACACACGATGACAAGGATTTCACAACAGCACATATACAAGCGTTTTGGATGGGAAAGATTCTGGTTTACCAGTGAAATAAAAATACATGTCAAATGTAGTCAAAGTACCAAAACACTCTTCATGATGAGCAGACATGACATTTGCTCTGTCAACATAAAGCATGCAAGCATAACTCCATAGCCAGAGGGGACATGAGTGTGAAACTGAACCTGCAACCCCTGGGTCTTAAAAATACCCATCAGTGGTTTGCACGTAGGCAGAACTAGCCACATATCTTGTCTGGGACAAGAGAGTGCCCCACAGTGCGGTGGGGCCAGGGTCTGCCCACCCTGGCAAGGCCAGAAACTCTTATGAAGAGCAAAGGAGCAGTGACTGGGTTGCTATTAGCCATATACAGCCCAACTCCTCCTTCCAACCACTTCAAAAATCTTTGCTATGAAAGACCCTCTGTTCACCACACCTTCTTTTAATGGAAATAATTCTTCCCAGCACTAAGAGAGGGTATGAAGGCCTTGGGTTTCTTTTTAGCCTGTAAAAGCACTAATAGTCTCTGGCAGTGCGTGTGTTGCACATTAGGGATCCCCATCAGAAGGCTGGATTCTCCTTTTTTGCTTCTGCAGGGAAGTAATGCCATTTTCTCTCTCCCTTACTGTGAGACAGGCTGGAGAGCAGATCTTCTGCAGGCATATGATGACAGCAGCATCTCTGCAAGCCCTTGGAGCCCTGTTTCCCTGTGGACTGAAATGAGTGGCCAAAGGAAAAAAACCTTACTCCAGTACAGGCTTCAACTGCCCAGCAGGACACAGCCTTGGCAGAGGAGCAATGGTGGTAGGAGGAGCTCACCCTGTGCCTCATTCCCTACTGGCAGCGCTGGGAGAAGGGAGAAAGCAGCCCCTCTGTGCCATGACTCTCTCTGCTAGGCTCTCTCTTGGGTCCACCTGCAGCAGCAGGTCTCAGCAGGGGAACGGGAGAAGAGAATAGAGAAGCAGACACAGAGGTACATACCTGAGTTGTGGTTGCCACAGGCCACCCACCCACCCATAGGAACCCACAAGCTGATGAAGCACAACACATGGAAAGAGGAGAAGAAACCATTTTCTTTGCCTGCTTGCACTGGACTCTGCTACAGAGTGACTGTGTCTATGGCTTTTCCAAGAGGGAGCAGGAAGCTCTGGTGTTCACACACAAAGTTAGCAGCTTTAAAAATTAAGGTTGAAGAAAAAAAATCCTCCAGATTTCAGAAACACACACACACCTCACCTCTATTCAAAATTGTTACTGACATTATTTTATACAGCTCTCCACCTGGAGAACTCCAACCTCTGGATAGAGCAGAGGGCATTTCATCTCCTATGTGGGCACGATCCCTGTGTTTCCTTCCACAGTCACTTACACACCAGTCAGAAAGGCTCCTGCAGCCTATCACTGCCTGTCCTCCCTGCAAGTCACCTACCTCCAGATCTGCAGGTAGGGCATGGTGGCAGAGCAGGCAAAGACATGGTGGCAGGGATGGGTCCAAGAGGACAGAGCAGCTGTGCAAGTGACATTTGGGAACACAATAACTTTTTAATGAAAAAACAATAAGAAGTAAAAATAGACCACATATCTGTGCTTATCTTGGTGACTGGGAAAGGCCAGATTGACAGTTTCAGATGAGAGAGATCCTGCTTTCTCCTAGTTCTCTGATACAAGGCTCACTACTGTACCCAGCAGAGTTCACAGGAATAGGGAGCTGCCCCAGAGGAACCTCTGAAAGCATCTGCTACAAACTCAGAGGGTCAGAAAAACTCCAAAACCTTCCTGTGCCACTCCATGCCCACTCAGCCAGCAGCACATCTGGGAATACATCTTCTTCCTCACCACCCAGCTCCAGGATGCATCCAGCTTCTCTCCCCTCTTTTCATGTGCCCAGTGCCTGGCACAACACACAGACCCCACATGTGCAGCAGGCAGCATCCACTGCAGCCCTGCACAGGGCTGTGTGACAGTCCCCAGCCAGTGTGCCTGGGGTTAAACCCGGGCAGCTGGCAGCAGCAACGAGCAGAGCCGGCCTCCAGCACGGACACAGGGGTGCTGCAAAGTCTGTATTAAGCATAACACCAGGCCTGTGAGCTCTTGTCATTGTCCCCCGTGGAAGTGACAGGCCCCCGAGTGGTGACAGCAACAGCAGCAGATGAAAGGAGGGTGGTTGGGAATTAAGGTTTTCTTTCTTAGACTAACCAGCTTCTTGGCTTCAAAAGCATCTCGCTCGTCTCGAAGTTTCTTGTTCATTTCTCTGCTCCAAAGGAAGACACAGGAAGATACAATGAGATGCTTGTCAAAAATGAAGTAAATCCCACCATTTGAAAGTGAGAACAGAAAGAGAGCTTGGGAACAGAGATAAAGAGGTTGTTTATGGCCAGACACATTGGGATTTCCATGTAACCCAGCCGAGGTAATGGGCTCTAGATGGTTGCCTTAGCCAGCAGGAAAGACTAAATTCCTCCAGAGGAGGGATTATCTAATAAAACAACATAGTCTGTAATGTGCCAGAGCTGGCCAAATTGCACAACTCTGTCTGAACCTAGAAAAACAAGCAGAGTCTAAACACTGCTTGAATACAATCCTGTAGCTTTCCGTGGGAGAAATGAGCCCAGTACTGAAACCTCAGCCCCTTACAGGCTTAAGAGCTTGGCATTTCCCTCAAGCCTTCACCAGTTCTCACCTGAGGAGCTCCAGCTGCCGAAGGAGGCTTTGTTTCTCTTTCTGCATGTTCTTGGAGACTCTAAACACATCCCTAAGCAAAGGGTATTTTAAAAAGGGGAAATAGATTAATGGGAGAGAAAATATAAACATCCCTCTCTCAGGGGCACTCAAAGATAAGGGCTTGCCCTATGCTAGGAGAATTCAGAGTAAGCAGCACTGCTCTGGGAGCTGGGATGGCTGGGTTGTACCACAGCTCTCCTGCTCTCCTCCAACATGAGAGCAGGCAATTCATCCTCTCTGCTTCCTCAGCTGCTAGAGATGGGGAGCATGCTCACTGCCATCTGGATCTGAAACATCCCAATGTTTTCTATATGTACTACTAGATTTAACCCAGAAATGGCAACACAAGTGATTAGAAGAGGATCTTTAAAGACAGCATTATAGAGGTGATGGTGAACTGGAAAATATGTAGAGAAGCCTCCTTTAGGCTGAGGAACATCTGTATTTTTGTACTGATTTTCATATTCATTTCCCACAAAAGGCAGGCAAGAGGTAGCAGTATCACTCTCTGTTCAGGCCCATAATACCATTGGGATGTTTCTCCTTTTCATCAAAAAGAGACAGGCAATCCCCTAATGAGACCAAGGCTCCTAACTAGGGATACTTATTCTTAACTACTTGGCCACCTTTCCTTCTCTGTTTGTGTCTTTGCCCTAACACCCTCCCTTCTTGCCCTTTCCCACCTGTCCTTCTGCTCTTGCTCAAGCTGAGCCTCCTTCTGGAGCTTCTGTAATTGCCCCTTCACTGCCTCCAGCTCCCATTTGCTTTTCTCCAGCTCTTCCAGCAGGTTTTCATTCAGGTGCCGGAGCCTTTCGTTCTGCACGCGGGTCTCCAGCTGCTCCGAGTTCAGTGACTGTAACTGATGTTCCAGCTGCAATGGGAGAGGAGGAGGAGTTAAATGCAGAGAGGAAGGGGTTTGTGCTACAATCACAACTGTAAAAACAAGCTGAAAAAGCAGATGTAAATAACAAGGCAGAAGAGGGTGAACACAGCTCAAGTCTACAGGGCCACCAGTGGCATCAAGAAGGTGAACTGGAAGGAATCTCTCTCATCATGCCAGCACTGAGGAACCAAGCAATGCAATTAGGCACAGCTGAGGAAGTGCTTCAGGCAGCATGAGGAGCCTGATGCCGTCAGGCATTGTAGGAATCAGAGTGCAAATGGGGGTCAAAGGTGGACTGGAAAAATTTGGGTGGAAGCAGGGTTGTGTCTGTTGGGACTTATTAAGCACAGTTGTTGAAATGCATCCTGTAGTTTAGGGCCTTCCTGAGCCCATGGCAGCTGAGAGGAGGATATACTGAGGTGCTAGGGGCATCTCACACTACATCTGGAAAGTGAAGTGATTGGGTGGCCTTTACTACTGCTAGAGACAGGACCTTGGGCTAGAGATGTTGTTTAAATGCCACCAGGGCACAGCTGCACTCTAGGCAGCACAAGCCCCCAGCACAACTAGCAAAGCCTGATTTGGGAAGTTCAAAGCCTGCTGCCTACTCAGCCAGTGACTCAATTCCTTACAAATGGCTGGCATAGTCTAGGAAAGAGTCACAGACAGCCGCCAAAGCTGCCCATCTCCGATGACAAGTAGGGCATTCCAAGAGGGATCATACTGACACTGCAGCATCCAGCCAGCCACACCAGCTAACCAGGGCCCTCTGCTGATGCTGCTGCTACACAGAAACTGCAGTACCCATCTGAGAACTTACAGCCCAAAATAAAAATATGCAATCCATGCTTTTGGAAGCACCAGGAATCAGGTCTGATTAGGGTAGCAGGTGGCAGTCAGCCTCCACATTTACACCTTCAGCTTGTCTTTTCTCTCAGCCTACTTTCTCCCCCTCTCAAAAGAAAAATAAAGCAGCACATCATGGCAGAAGATAAAATGCTTTTTTTCTTGCTACCCTCCTCTCTGCCAGCAGACATGTACAACAGTCAAGAGCAGGAATGAATGGATCTGACCTTTCCTAGCTTCCTTGAAACACAAGCCCCACCTCTCTTCCCACTGAGGCTAGAAGGGCAAGCCACACCCAGCTTTGCCTGGAGTCCTCCAGACCTGTGGACACTGGGGAATATTTCAGCAAGACCACATATGCTGAGCAGTGGAGTTGAGACTAAAAACCAGCAAGCCCTGCTTACAGCCTTCGGATCTTTCATAAGCCAAGGAACAGGCTTTAAATAAAGCACACCTGCCCCTCCCTAAGAAATGTCCATCACGTACAACTCTCCTGTTTATGTGGTCTGTCCTTGGAAGCGATACTGTGGAATAGCACCATCACAGTACTGGTCTTAGGCCACAAGAGGGACCCGATTATCCACACAGCTCAGTACAATTCTCAGAGTTAGGAGCACCAGAAATGACCATTTGAGTAACAATAAGTGTCCATGCAGCCCAGAACCCAGTTCTGCCCTGACCCTCAGCAAGAGCAGGTGCTACCTAGGAAGTGCATGCCCGGGCTCCTAACTATGGTCCATTCCCCTCATACACCCCTCCCATCTATGGTCCCTGGACTAGGGATGTTAGAGGCCACATCTCTGACTATTCCTCCTTTCAATGAATATTTACAAGCCTATTGTTCATTTGTTTGTTCCATTTATTTTTTAAAACTGCTGATAGTGCCTGCCTCTTGTGGCCGAAAGTCCAGCACTAATCTCTGTATAAAGTGTGTTCTTCTAAATCAAATTCATACTGGTCTCATTGAGTGTCCCTCACCTTTGCTGTTGCACAACTTTGGGAATAACAGTTGTGTGGACCTTATCCATCACTTTTCTCAGTTCATAAAGCTCATGTGTATCCCCTTAGTCTCCTTCTCTCCAAAAACCAAGTCCAAACTTTCCTGGTTTCTCTTCCTAAGGCAAATTTTCCATTTTCTTAATAATATTAATACTCTGTACCTTCATACTGAAAAAGGACACAGTGGAATTAGAGGAGACCAGAACTGCGCACACTAAATGAGGCCCATCAAAGATGTGGGCAGCAGGAAAAATACATCCTCTATCCTTTTCTCCATATCCTTCCTGATGGCACCTCCGTTGTGCTGGCTTTTCCAGCTGCTGCACAATGAGCTGGTGATTTCAGAGACGTGCTGTTTCATCCATATCACAGCTAGGTATCCAACTGGGATACCCCCAGTCTGCAGCATCTTGCAGGTACCTGCCATGACTTGTTTCTGTGAGGGTCACATCTCAGTTCTTCAGACACCAAGGAAAAAAGACATCCAGAATGGACCATCCCATACAAATGTACATGCCCAGAATGGCAGGCTAAAGGAAAGCTTGTGCTTTGATCTATTATGTGACTGATTAATCAATATGCCATTAAGTGCCCAAAAGCAAATCTACAATATGTACCTCTCTAAGTGTCACAGAACTGCTCCCTCCGTGTCATTTTGGAGCAGCCAGAATACAAAAACTAGAGATCTCCGGCTCTTTTATGCCATACACGTCCTCCCAACATACCAGGAAAGGCTTCAAACTCACAACTTTCAAAGTTTTACCCATCTTCCTTGCCAGTATTCTACAGCTGATAGGAAGATTGTGCCAAGAGAACACAAAGCAGCTAAGAAAATGCATGCACAAAACATTCAGAGAAAGGCATTATAGCTGAAGACAAACCATCTCAACACCTTCAGATACATGAGAGGACTACACTAGCTAGAGCCAAATTAACTAGTGCCAACCCTCAGCAGCTGAACACCATTTTCCATCAGAAGACAGTTCAGCAGAAAGACAGAAGAGGAGATGTGCTTTGTTAGAAAGGATTTGGATCCCATTACCTTCTTCTGGCGGTAGAGGATTTTCTCCAGCTCCTGCTCCTTGTTGTGCAGTTCCTTCTGGAGCAGGTTACTCCTGTCATGCCTCAGTGCTTCCTGCAGAGGTAAAGATACACAGCTGTGCACAACACCCAGCACAGTAAGAGCTGTTCCTTGGCCAGACGAGGCACCACTTCTACTTCAGACCAAAGGAAGGTTGCCTTCAAGCCAAGAGAGAGAGAGAAGGTACCTGGCAGACCAGCCTCTCCCTTTCTGCTTTGATCTGTTGTTCCATTTCTTCATAAAGGCACCTGACTTCTCGATCATGATCTGACTCCTTCCTACAAAAGACAGGTGCACGCAGGTCAGGAGAGAAAAAGAGAATACAGAAAGGAAAGAGCAGGGTGCAAACAGATTCCTACTAACAGCTGTGTGGCACTGAGTGGGATTTTAACCAGACTGAATGTTATGGGTGAGCACTGATGCAGAGCAAACCCATGGGGAACAGACCAAGATAGAGCCATTTTATTACAGCAAGAAATACCTGTGCATCCTGTAACCCAGTCTCTCCTTGCATTTGAGGCAGGATCCAAGCATTAGCTGGCTCCTGGCAGCAAACAGCCATGATGTCCTCCTTACCTCTTCAATGCTTGTTCCATAGACTCCTTCTCGTGATTCACCTCCTTTATGTACGACGAAACACGCAAGAGAAACTCTTCAAAGTTGGATAAGAGCTCTGGACGCTCCTTTCGTAGGCGAGCCCAGAGCTCCCGAATCTCGTGTGGGCTGGAGCAAGCATACAAAAGAGAAGGAAAGCAGAAGTTACTGTGTCATCTTATGGACTGTTATTCCAACTCCAACATGCACTCAGGACAAGCTGCCATTCTCCTGTGAGGATCTCT
The DNA here is from genome assembly GCA_013397915.1 of Daphoenositta chrysoptera. NCBI lineage: Eukaryota > Metazoa > Chordata > Aves > Passeriformes > Daphoenositta > Daphoenositta chrysoptera. Next base: position 218,067 of record VZRO01004893.1, on the reverse strand, counting down.
GTTACACCATTACAGCAAAGGGGGAAATTGGACAGTGACAGAGCATGCATGTGGAGTGGGATCTACTGTGAGGTCAAAATAAAGGAAGTCATCTGAAAGAAGAAAAGAAAAATAATCTAGGAAGCAAACAGGGAATATTGCTTTTCCGAGTATTCGTTGATAATACATTTGGTGTCTACATTAAGACTTGAAGAAATGAATATTCAGCAAATTTGCTGTGTGTTATGGTCAAACTGTTACAGCACAGAGAGTTTAGCACACATCACACATCATTGGTGTTTTTCTTACACTCAGACTGTACTGCTGGCTGCTACTGTCCTCCTTATTTTTTCTACAGGTTTGGAAACCGAGGCACAAAAAAAGATGCAAATTTGCTCAAGTGTCACATCAGGATAACAATGGAGAAGCCCTGGAAAACCAGACATCTTTTTCTGAACCTGCAATAATGATTACACTGTTTTGACATTTAATTCATTGCAACTTGATCACAGCACTTTTAAACTTATGCATTCCCAAAGTGTCTTATAAGCCTGCAGACACCACTTCATGTTTCTTCTTAGGGAAGAGCTTTTTTGATTTTTTTTTTAATCATGAAACACTTTGGAAAAACTTCGTTGAAAGATACAGAATAACTATACCTATAGTCAGTATACAAACAGGTATTTTTCTTTGCCTATGTATTTGTCTCCCATAGTATTCTTTGGGAAAACACAAAAAACAAAACAAACCAACCAAAAAGCTTTTGATTTCCTCTGCCAGTATTGCATGACAGCCTTCTTTTTCTGTCCCAAGTTAAGAAAGTTATAGCACTTCATTAAAACTTCATGATTTAGATAAAAGAACATACTGACCCTGTTAGGAAATAAAATTATTTCTTTCTAGAGAAAGCAGTGAAAATATTTCAGATTCCTGCTCTCACCCTAATTAGCTTCTGTTTGATATTATTGCTTTACAACAGCTGGTTTGGCACAAAGACATGACATGAAGTAGCTCCTGAACTCATTGCATAAAACTGCCAGTAAGTGGTCAAAATAAAACACAAGATAATTCCACTTTAAGACTTCTGCTTGTCAAAGCAGAGTTATAAAGTAAAGGCTGTTTCCCCAGAACGGTAATATGGCCTTTCACAGTGTCATCCTGTTGTTTGAAGCATAACAGCTTTCCAGAATTTTTTCCAGACAGAAGTTGTTTAGCACTAAAAACATGCAGGTGCTTTGCATCACAATGAAAACAAGGAAAAAAAAGTGTTTTGTGACAGATGCACCTCTGAAAGCAGCAAACTCCACCACTCTCAGCTTCTGTCTCCAATCCTGTCCACCTCCTTCCCTAACCTGGACTGCTCCCTGCAAACTGGCAGCACAGTTGGAGTGCAATGCCTGAAAAGAAGGACAGCCACAGATGCAGTTGGGTACCACAGGCCCTGCAGGTGTGCCTCAGTAAGAACCAGTTATGCATAATGCTTCATGTTGGAAAGCCTAAAAAAAGGCTGGATGACCCTGGGGCCAGCAGACTTTACTAGGGCTACATGCAAGTGCATTAATATCAAGTTTTAAGTCTCACAGGAGCACCCCTTTGCCCAAGTTTAGCCTTTCACACTCTTCAAGATCAGCCCAGCCCCAAGCAGCTCCTTGAACACAGATCCTTCACAGAGACTCTTAAAACTGATTATCTGAAAATATGTGAACAGTCACACACCATTTTGCAACAGAGAGCACGCTCATCCTCCTTACCTCATCTAACCCTCACATGCCTCTTTTCATTTGCTGCCTGTGCTGGACTAGTACACCACCAGCTGTTCCATTTTACAGCTGTGTTATGAACTCAAATTTGGGAAACTGCAAAAAGCACTGAGCTAAAAGTAATTGGTAACCGATGAGCAAACCCAGACCGCGCTACATTTGCTACCAAGTGTATGGAAACCCAAGGCAGCAGTACAGAAATCCCAAGCAGTGCTTCAGAGAACAAGCAGCTCAGTTCACCTCTTCGGTCTTTTCTGGTACTTTGAAGTTTTGGTACTGCAAGATCAAAACAGGGTAGAAGCAATGCCATGTGACTCCACTACTTACTCTTCAAACAACTGGGCTGCTCCAAGCTGCTCCATCATGGAACAGAATCGTTTCTCTTCATCATCATCTGCAGGGTCCAGGTCATCTGACCAGCCTGACTCAAAGGTCTCCTCGTGTCTGGAGTGATCCATTCTCCCAGCCCCTTGACACAATTCAATCCCTATTAACTTTCCTGGTGGAAGGTGAAGAGAAGAAGAATAAAGAAAGTCAAACTGGATGTCATTTAATAAGCTGCTATTTACACGGCAGCCTGACAGAGCTCCGTGAGAAGCCTCCTGCATGCTGCTGGTGCAGGATACAGCTCCTGGTCAGCGAAGAGCCTCTGTTCAGACGTCCTGAGCGATGTCAGAGTCCGTTCTGCAGGGCTGGGGCTGACGCTGGCTCCCGGCCCGGGCACAGGCTGCCGGGGCTCCGCTCACGTCTGTGTGCGGAGGAGCTGCCAGGCAGGCCCCGGGCTCTCGCACGGGCAGCGCGCGGCCACTCCACTGCCACGGAGCGGCGCTGCGGCTGCGGGCGGCAGCGGCCCGCACGCCCTGCCCGCACGCCCTGCCCGCGGCCGAGCGCCCGCCCCGAATGGAACCATGCTGCAGCTCCTCGGCTTAAAAACACGAGAGGAGGGGCTCCTTACCCCTCCCTCCTCATGGGCTACGGCCATTCCGAGCCAAGCGCTACACAAGGACAGCCTCTTGCTAGGATTGTGTAGAACAGAACGAACTCGCCCTCCAAGCACCTCCTCCTGCCCCATCCCACGTACAGATGGCTTCCAGCTATCTGGATTCTGTTTCATGCTGAGACGCTAATGCCACAAGAACATCCTGCTATGCAAGGCATGTGACAAATACTGGTGCTGGGAACAATTTCTTCTCAAAGAAACAGATCAAGCAATCCTATCCAAAACACAGGCCCTCATCTTGTGTACAGAGGTCAGGTCTTCAGCAGCAGCTACTCTTCCTTTCCAAAATGCATCTGCTTGATTCAAAAGGCAGAAATGACATCCCAACTACAAGACCAGGAGTCAAGGATGTTCACAGAGCACAGGTGAGAACAAGAAGCTACTCTAAGGGGAAAAATATCCACTGTTACTATACTTCAAAGGACTCGACTCTACCTCTTCTTATCTCCATAAATCCAGAATTTAGCTGCTTCTCTCCCACTACCAAAATATGCTGTAAAAAAACTTGCAGTGTGGAGATAGAGGCCCTACTTAGTTAAAACCTGATGATCAGACAATTAAGGAGAAGGGTTTAGATTAGGCACTTTTGATGTCTGCTTTTGAGAAAGAGTCATTATGTCTCATTATCTCTCTTTTGCAGATGGGAAAATTGAGGTAGAGATGGGAAAATTGAGGCAGAGAATGATCTGAAGATTGGTTTGATATCCTAGAAGGAGCAAGGAGCCGTCTCAAGAAGCAGACTTGATTGCGGCTTGAACTGCTTCCCTTGATTTGCCCCTGCACACTCCATAAAAAAGACAGCAAGGCCAAACTCTTGAGTTAGGGGCAAGGTCTGAAAAGGATTTCAGTGATGTCAGACACAAAGAATAACCGTAAAGAAAAGAAATGCAGAAATTAGGTGTTTTGCCTAGACTGGAGCAAGTGCCATGGAGCCAGGATGCCAACACAGGGTGGTACCTGACACAAAGAGAAAACTTGCCTACCTCTCCCAGCAATGGCACTGAGGCAGATGCCCTCATGATGTCCATCTGAGGCTGTGCCCATGGGACAAATGCCTCATACAACGAGATTTGGGAATAACCAAGTCATAGCACAGAGGGCACTGTGGATGCCAAGATGCCCAAATGGTGCCCATTCACCTGCTACATGGTGCTGGACTGGAAAGCCCCCACTCCTGACAGGACTCTTGTTTCTGCCAAAAGCAACGGAACCAGACAACAAGGACAGAGGCACAGGGCAGGAACAGGCACAGTCAACAGACACTCAGTGGTTTAAAACAGTCCCTGAACAGGCTGGCCCAAGACACAGTTTACTGGGTTTATTTAGAGGAAATCTTTGCAACTTCTCCTCTCACGGTGACTGTTTCTGACCATTCAAATTGCAGCATTAAAAAGCTCTCCCTCCCAAGTTGAGAGAAAGCCAGGAGCCAACACAATCTGAGCAATCAGAACAGCAAAATTCAGGAGCCTCTTCCATCATTTCTGGAAACCCTAGACCAGCTGTGTTCACTTGCTTTGACCTGATCCACTTAACACCTCTGCATGTCCAAGGAAGGTGCTGACAGATTTTCTGAGAGCTGACAAGGCAGCTGAGCACCTGTGCTGCTGGGTGAGGACTCTGGGCAAGGATTAGCATTCTCCTAGTGTTTGGAAAAGACAGCAGTAAAAAGAAGCAAAGGCTTATTTGGCAGTGTTCTAGCCTACCAACAGGACTCCTATTAATGCCCTTGAACAGCACTGCTACCAGCTGGAGACATTTGCCAAGAGGTATATTTCCATGTAGATGAACAACTGTGGATCAGACAGCCAGGCACAGGTTGCAGCATGCACCCTCTCCAGCAGATGTTCTGTGCAGGACCCCAGGTAGGCAGGTATCACTTGTGGGAGAAGGCAGCACAAAGCCTCCAGGAGGGGGATACACACCCACCCTCTCCAATGATGCTCACATCAGCATGGGGCATTGTCCTGCATAGCTGGTGCAGCTTCAGGAGAACCACTGCAATTTCCTTCTTACCAACAAAAAACATCCTGTCACAGGTGGGCTTTTTCCTTCCTCTGCCTCTGTGCAGTCCTTACCTAGACCCATGCTGAACTCCACAGGTGTCAGGTATCCCTTATTATTCTGTTCCAAGCTGTCAAAAACTGTCTCCAGCTGCTCAGGGGTTAGGGGGAGTTCACTCTGGAGCCGCTGCAAAGACAAAAGAATGAACAAACTTGAGGCATCGCTCAAGTCTTCCTTGTGACTGTCCCTGCCATCCTCAGCCCTGGCCCACAGCAGTGTGCCCTTTCAGCACTGCATCCAGCCCAGGGTGCAACAGTCTGCCAGTACAGCTGAGTGATGACACAAACACCTGTCTGGAGCTTTTTGTTGACTTTTTCCATTACTGGATGATTCAACCAGGACTTCAGAGAGGGAATTTCAGGTTATTTTGTTTGAAGAAAGCTCAACCCGTTTCCTCCCCCACTATAGAACCACTGTTTCTAGTTCACTGCCTGCCTCCCTCCATTCCTGCTCAAAGGTGGCACTGCCAGCCTCCTGTGACCACTGCTGCTCCCAAGAGAGCTCTCTCTGGGCACATCAGGTACAGCTCCATCTCTTTGGCCAGGAAGGGAGGTTAGACTTGTGGGTATCTGGATTCAGTTCCAAGCTCTTGCAGGAAATCTTGCAGATCCTGAAGGAAATGTTCAGTCCATAAGAGCAAGTTAGCTTTTTTCTGTCACCTTCTGCCTGCTGGGACTGTATCACTACTCCCACAACATGGACAGGGAGCAGAGCAATTCCCCTTTGTAATACATGTGCAGAGCACCTAGTGTGGAGGGGCACTCAAGGAAACAAATTAACAAAGGGGTGTAGGCTAAAGCGTCGTAACTGTCCATTAAATGTGCAGCTCTAGATAAAACCTTAATAAAAATTTATTAATGTAACTATAAAAATTAGGCATCACACAACCCAAACAAAGTGAGTCAATATTTAAAGCAGCATGAACCTGTCAGGTGTTATTTATAGATGTGGGGAGAGATGAGGTAGGAGAAAAACTATCCACATGTAACCTTCCTGATAAGCCTTTAAAACGAAACTCGGTAAGAACTACAGGGATTTTGTTAACAAGTACTTTTTTTAACAGAATGCAGCAAAACACGTTACTGTAGAGCAGTTATAATTCAGGTCTAAGGTGAGTTTTTGGATCAGGCTTTAGCTATGATTGTATAACTTTTTGTCTCAACTTTTTTTGTGAGAGATTGATGGATTGTTCATCATGTGGGTTTTTTGGGGGGAGTTATTGTTTGGGGTTGTTTTTTCTAATTAAACCAAAGATTTTTTTCCCTCCAGATTTCCTATCCACTGCATGCTTGATGTTTGTAAGAACTGTCACAACTTTTTTTATTTTATGCATTCCTTAAAAATTTGGACTTGCAGTCTCACTTGTCTCAGGCATTCTCTGGAGGTACAAGGCCCTCCTGGGACTTGTAGTTCCCAGCAGCTGGCTGTGCCAGAGTTTGGTTCTCAGAAATCTGAGTTAAGACAGAGGCCACATGCACACCCACACGTGCCAAGAGTGAAGGCATGCCACACTGTCCCCTGTTCTGCCAGCCATGACTTTACAGATCCTTCCAGGACAGAGAAAGAATTTTTTCCCTCACCTGCATGTCCACCTTGGTGATAAAACCCTTCTCATCCTTGTCACACAGCTGGAAGAGCTCCCTTGCCTTCTCAAGCATCTCCACCTGCACATCTTCCAGTTTGCTCATTTGGCTGGGAGGAGAAAGATGAGGAGCCACCTCATTCTCCTGACCCCCTTCCTCTTTTCCTTCCCAGCGGACGTATCCCAAGAGCACTCCACTCTGGTTCTCCATCTTCTCAAAGTCTTTTCCCCCAGGGCAGGGCCAAACAGAAGAGCTGTGGGGCAGGAAACACAGAAAACCCAGTCAAACATGACCCTCCACTTCCAACCCACATATGATACAGTTAAATGCCTTGGTGGTTGAAAGAACAACATTCAGCATCCGTATCTGGACCAGATAACCTTTGAAAGTCCCCTCCAACCCAAAATATTCCATGGTTCTATGAACTGAGCAGAGGGGGGAAAGGGAGTTTGTGTCAGAGACACTCCACACTGAGGTACACACCACATGTAGGTACACCCTGTACAGCACACGGGTGTAACTAAGCCTTCCACACATCTGTAACCCTCCACCCTGCACCGAGCAAGGAGGCTCTGTTGCCATCTCTCCTCCCCTGCCTCAGCCCTGCCGGGCAGTCCGAGTCTTTGCTGGTGAAAGGCAGGTGCCAAGGGAAGGTTTCAGCAGAGACAAGAAGGTGGGAAGGGCATATTAAAGCACACAGGTAAATCTGCATGGGAGCACAGTGATAGTCCCACATCAGCTGGGATGGGGCTCAAACACTGCGAGCTGCTCCTCTCTGCTCTTGGTTCCTCTGGCAATCACACATACTTTTCCTCCTCTTGTTGCTTTTCTGCACCACACCTCTGAGCACCAAACCTGCATTAAAACTGCAAAAACCCTGAGCAGGACAAGAGCAGATAGGAGGGCAATCTGTGCAAGTGACAAGAAACAGAAGAAAAAATGTCTCTCCCAGCCCTCTCCCTGCCAGGTCCTCTGTCTGGCCTTCCACCTCTGACATTTTCTTGTTAACGCTTTCCAAATAGTAGCTCCATCTTTTTTTTAATGCTGTTACAGTACAAAGAAAGGTCAGACAATTCCTACACTGGAAAAAATTTAATAAGCTGGGCACTCCTGACCCCTTGCCTTCAAGCCTCTGTTTTGAGAACTCATGAGCTGCCAAACAGATTTTTAATCTGAAACGATCACCTTTATAGGAAGGAAACCACAAAACTGTGGAGACATTTTAGAGGCCAAAGAAAATATTTCCCATCACTTACAAGAACCTAAAGCAAAAAGGGATGGGAGCACCCATTCAAGCACAGTAAAATGCCTACAATGCATCCCTACACCAAGCCACCTCCCGACTTACTGATCTCATGGAATCAGACAGCTTCTCCAGACAGCTCCTCTTCAGCACCACCACCACATTTTTGAAGCCTTGTTGCACTGATTACTTTAGATTTCTCCGTCTGCAGACCTGTTTTCTGCATTGCAGGGCAGAAGTGAGCTGTGCAAGCAGGCTGAGAGCAGATTTAAACAGTGCTGGACAAAGAGGGCTTGAGGGTTGGGTTGCTTGGGTTTTTTTAACCTCCAAGAAATTAAAAGCCACATAGAGATGCCACGATAACAAACAAACTAATTCTGTTTGCACTCTTGGTACAATAGGAGGATAAAGAGCATGATGGCCAGGAAGAATGTCACATGCGAGAACGATACAAAGCTGACACAAAAGGAGAAGGCAATTATGCCCCACGCTATTTGACTCCGTTTATTACTGCTGGTCCACGAGCCAGCAGGTGGTTCTGCTTCACAGAGCAAGCAGAACGCTTCATTCCCCCTTTCAAATCAGTGTTTTTCCAGGGCGCCTCTGTTTCAAATAAATATCTGCTCAAGTGACACTAAACTCTGCAGAAGACTACCTATAAATGGGTACTATTATATGTTTCTAGTCAAGTAAACATCCCTGGCAAGCAACGGACACAGAGCTGGACCCAAGCTTTGGGGAATACAGCACAGGAAAGAAAGGAAGAAAGCATAAAAAATAAGAAGGCAGACCATGTCTTTCTCTCTTGCTCTTTCTCAAACAAACCCTCCTACCAAGCATTTTTTGTGTTATGGATCCAACACAGCAAAATTTGGTGACTAAAGTTAGATTCTATGCATTAGCTGGACAGTCAGCTTGCTTCTGATGGCAAGTCTGCGTGTGTAAGTAGTAAAGAAGAAAGAACACCTGCTTGCTTTTCATAATCAAGTAAAAGTGGCAAAGCTGGCCTTTGAAGAAAAACAAAAAGGACCCAAATTTCTTAGGCTGCCTAGATTTTATGGGTGATTATGGTGAGGACTAACAGCCACATTGGTGAATGATAATTATTGGCTTCTACAGGCCACCTTCCTGAAGGCTTTTTCCAGACCCATTCCTTTTTCAAAGATACAGCCTCAGCACAAGCAGCACCCTGTTCCAGACAGCAGCAAGGGTGGAAAGCAAAAGGGATTTCAAAGCAAGAGCCATAACAGGATTGTAGAAAATCGCCAGAATAAGAAAAGGCACAAGTAAGCCATGTTTTTTGAAACATCCCTCTAGCTGCCTAAGAGACACTGAGGACCCCAGAAGTAAAGATGATCTTACTTTCTTATTACCAGCTTCATCAGTCCTAGAGCAGCCCACGCAGCTGACGTCTCCCCAGCTTTGCTGCTGCAAACAAAAGGTAGTGCAAGGAGGATGTTCTGTTCTCTTCCAGAGACATTTTTTTGAAGCTGAAATCCAACCCATTACATCCCTACCTCTAGCATTTCCTCATTTTATCAAAAGCCCAGCTGCACTGTAGCTCCCAAATGTTGGCTGAGTTAAAAGCCTCTTAATTAGAAGAGCTGGGAGCCTGACATGGACAAAAGTCTGAAAGAATTTCACTCTTGTAAAAGACCAAGTCCATTAATTCAATGTTCAGAGCAGGAAGTCTCTTGTCCAAGCTGCTTCAAGTGGCTTCAAGCCAGATGTGGCTTTTTCAATGGTGAGACAGCAGTTGTAGAGGAACAAAGCAGCAAATAACAGAGAGCCCCAGCAAGCAAAATACATTGCAGCTCTGATGGACTTCTCTCCCAGAAGCCTGTGAATGAGAAGTTCTTCCTCTCTATCCCTGTTTGTAAGGGCACTGCATGGTGCAGGTGGGGCACAAAGTAGATTTCAGTCTAACAAGTGCTGTCATACCTTCCCAGATCATCACTGCAAAGTACTGGGGCAGCAGCTTCATCAGCACGATGCACATCATCACAGAAGGACCACTTTGAAAGAGGCTGAGATCATTGGAGTACCAGAACTGTGGACTGGTATCCAAAAGTGAGGCAAGCAGAGCTGGCTTAAGTGCAGAAAGATCAGCTTGGTAAGAACCACGCTTGCCTAACACAAGGGGCAAAGGCAGAGAAGATATGTACAGGCAGCTAATGCTTTTAGTCAGGCAAACCTGCCAGGCTCTGCCAGAGAGATGAAACCAAGCCACCTCCAGTGACAAAGCCAGTGGCTGTTACCAAAACTTCTTGTCAGGATTAGTTTTTCCAGGTCCCTTCTAGCAGGAAGAGGTAGTTTTTCAGTCAGCATCAGTAAGAATTCATTTCCACACCTAACCTGTAGTCAGGACAATCTCTACATCTTGAGCTGTTGATTTCCATCATAAAAAGGTGTGCAACAGGTCACAGCAGAGTTTGTCTAGCCCAACATCCTGCCCTCAACAGTGGCTGTGAATGGCTGGTGAAGGAAGAGTTACAGCAGGGCAAGCAAAGAGAAGACTTCCCTAAAGACATCTGCCAACTACTAGCCTCTGTAAGCCTGGGGCGGTTCCTGAGCCACATGGTTCCTTCCTTATCTTCCAAGACACTTGTCCAGCCTCCCTTTGAAACTGTATGAAAACATTCACTGTTCCCATGAACATGCTGATAGAAACGGGGTGCAGACAGTGGGTGCTGACAAAACTTCATGGGACTATTCCAGATTTCTGGGTACACAGTTCAACCAGCATCAACTCCATGAGAGAGGGAGTCCCAGCCTCAGCTCAAACAAGCCCTTCACCTCTGGGAACTGTGTTGGAGACCAAAAACTCCTCTCCCAGGGCCTGGGAGATATAATGGGAAGATGGGAGTGCCAGGGACCCAGGGGGCTCCAATTGCCCTGGTCAGCCCTGGTGTGTGTAATGTTCTTCTTGAGCTCTATCTTCCCCCTCCCCATGGGTTTGTCTGCCTATGCTCAAGGTCAGCTCTCATACTGCACAATCCAGGTTTGGACAGTGTTCAACACCTGAAAAACCTGATACAGAGCTATGGATTACACCAGGTAACTCCTGCCAGAGTATGTGCTGGGGCTTAGCAAGCAAAAATTCACCTGCTCTTGCAAGACAGCTTTCCCAGAGCCTGGAAAGTAAACATGGGCCTTCTCAGACACAGAACAGGAAATCACCTGCCATAAAGACAGCTAGCACCAGATCTTGTATTTCTACACGGAGGAAATTCAGACCAGTCTTACATGACTATTTTAACTACCTGAGGTATAAACTGAGGTTTGTCCTGTGCAAAGCTGTGGCAGAAAGTCAGCTGGATCCCATGGGCTTGGCATTCTTTGGGGAAATCATAAGACTTGAATTTTAATCCTGACTCAGCTGGCCATATGGCCCTGGGCAAGTCACGTCACCTGCCTATGCCTATAGACTGTCAGCTCCTCCAGTTTGTTTCCTGATGCTTGTGACAGCTGGCACTTTAGGAATCAGTATCTGGAGACTGATAATTACATGTGAAACTCAAGCATCAAAATAGTTTCAAAGCCTCAAAGCTGAAGAATGAAAAACTTGAACATAGAAACTACAAATTTCAACAAACAGAACAGACCCGAGTTGCTTGTCCTGGAACAGGGAGCTCTTACTTTCAAGGTAGCACTACAGGGTCATCATTTCCAATTCATTGTCTCAAAAAGCTGCTTCTTGTAGCTGTAAGCAGTGTTAAAGAGGTACAGGAAAGTCATGGATAAAATGCTATCAACAGCCAAGCCCTTATCTAGGTGACCCTGACCACCATGTGCACATGACAACTTTGGGGTGTTATTTTTTTTTTGTTTTTTTCCACAGCCCAATGACAAGGAGGAAAGGAAAGTGAGGAGTGCAGCCAAATTTCCACAGCTGGTCCTTAGATGACCCTAGTCACTGCAGGGCATTGTGCATGCACTGAATACGCTGCATTCCTAGCAGTCCTCCCCAGTGCAAGACAATGAATCAACAGTTAATGAAGGAGGGAAAAGCTAAGCACAACTGGCTAAGTGGCTTACCCAGGATTACAGAACAAGGCCAGTGTTTGGGTCCTGTAGAGGGAACCTACAAGGGAAGGCAGGTTTTTGCTTTCCTGTACCACTGAATTTTTGGTGACAGAGTGGCAGAAGGGAATATTAAAGAAGAAATGTTATAGGTACAGAGTAGGTGTCCAAGGTGTACCACAAACTAAAGTGCTCAGATACTTGCTGGGAGGTTTCCCAAAAGACATCCTCCTGTATCTCCGCCTAAGACAATATTATTAGAAACAACAAAACCACCCCCATACTAAAGCTAAATATTTAAGTCATTTATTTAAACAAATCAGAAGAACACACACCCTTTCCTTTCTACTCCTGATGCAAGAAAATAAGTCTTGAAACTTCAGAGAAAGGAATTCACCAGGTGTTTAGATGCACATTGATCACACTCCTGGTGCATACAGTGGATGAGACAGGTTTGATCCCATACATGAGAAGATATTACACAAAGAGGAGATGAAGGGCTGGGTAAGGGATCACTGCAGCAGAAGGCTGTTGCTTCAGCAAATTACAAATGCACAACAAAAGCAGGCCAAGATGCAGTAGGTACAAAGCATTTGTTGCTTGGTCATGGAATGGAAGCATCACTGAGGAACAGGTGAGCAACAGGTATGTTTTACAGGAAAAGGGCTATAAAATCTTCACAGGTCCTTATACCATTTTATATCAAGCACACACCACTTGCTCTGTTTGTTCTACCTACCTTTTGCTCCCAAGGTTTTGAAAACTAGCAATTGCTAGTAAGTGCTCTTTGTAGGTCACAATCACATCTACACATCCCAGATTTTATAGTACTGTGAGATTCAGTGATGAAATACAGATATTTACAATTATTACCCTAGTTGCAGGCAAAAAGCACACATGCACTGACAAAAATCACAGCCATGCAAAACTGACCAGGTGAAGGCAGAGCAGAGATCTTGCCAGGGAAAGAACTGACCCTTGTGGCAAACTGGCTTCCACAGATGCTGAACTTCCAAAACCTGCCCAAAGGAACTGAGTACCCACTTGATGAAAATTGTTTTAAAAGGCTCTGCCAAGGCTCAGCCTGAAAAGGCTGGGAGAAGGGCAATAAGAAAATAGTTACTTCCCTAGTGTACTTTGTTCAAAATTAATTTTGCTCTTTCCCTTCTCTAGGAAATTTGTTTCCGTTGTTTGGAATTTGTTTGGGTGGTTGTTGGGTTCTCCCTTCCCAAAGGAAATGGCAGGAAAAGAAATACACTGAAAAATGAGGAAAACATCATTGTTTTGTGGAAATTTTTTCTTTACAAAAACCTAAGAAACCCATACACACCCTGGGCAGAAAGCCTGAAATCAGGTGTTCATATCTAGAGCTACACTTTACTCTCTCTCTTTTAATTGCCTGCACTTGACTGTATCCCTTTAAGGAAACAGGAACAAATCCAGGAACCTTTGTATTGAAGATTCAGCAGGGGATTAAGCCCAGCCTGATAGCCCTGAGCTAACCCGTGCTGCAGTATCTTGGATGACTTCATCATGGGATATGCCAGCAGGATACGAGGTATATCCCAGAAACACTGACAGGTTCAAGAGCCTTCATCATTCTGAAGAGCAACTTAAAAAGAGACTCTGCTGCAATTCACCATTTCCCTCAGCAAAGCTCATCAAAGAGGAATTTACCATTATCAACTTCTTGATCTTTGCTAAAAAAACTTGCCACAGGGAAAGTTGCTTCATTCAGACTCTAGGCTCACATCACCAAGCAACCTGAGAGTGGTAATTGTTCTCTTTTTCCATTTCAAGAGGTGAACAAATAAACTTCTTAAATCTGCACTCACTCATGCTTCCCAATTCAACAGCACAACAAACTCACTGTGCCAAGAGCTATCAACATAAGAAGTCTGCAACACAGATAGGTATCTACAACATCCCAAAACAACATCCTTCACCCCAGAAGTTGCCCCAAATCCTCCAACACCCCCTCATGCTTCTCCCCAGCTTTGGCATCACCAGCCAGTGTCATTTTGCAGCTTTCTCACACTGGCACAGCATTGGCACTGCAAACAGTGAGGGAGAGTGTTTGGACTGGAACCTCTCCTGTTAATTTGGGTTTTGGCTTTGTTGGGTTGTTTTGCTTCAGGAATGGAGAGAGAGAGAGCATCAGTTTTTCCTCTAATAATATTTGGGCCAAGAGTTAATTCTCAGCAATTAAAAAGAAAATCCAAACCACATTTTTTCCATAAACAGCTAATGGTCTTGGATCTGTCAGTGTGACTAGCACACAGCTGATTTTTCAGAAAATAAAGAGCATGCCTGCAAAAAAACATGACAAATAACAACAGCTAGTTTAAAAACAAGTCATTTTCATGAATCCCTTTACTTTATAAAGGCTTACAGGTTTTCTGAAGCTTTCCTTTAAAGAGACAGAACAGAACATTACATCACATAAGGATTCATCTTATATACTTCAGCATTAGCTGAACACCACTAACAGTGCTGTGAAGTTGGAGGTAGATGCTGCTTGGAGTTCAGCAATGAGAAATTAGATCATCCCTAACACCAAGCATGTTGACCACAGAATATGTGCCCTGCAGGTGATACTAAAGACCAGGCAGGTAGGCAGAATGCAAAGAAACTTTATTTGCCAGCCCAGATGCGGGAAAAAGAGAAGAGAAGAGGACTTTGCGCTTGCTATCAGATACACTGGATCATTTTTGATTCAAAGCAAAAACTGAACACTGGGAGCCCAGGCTAAGGAGATCCCTGCTCTCTTCTACTCCTCTTTTCCAGGGGTTGTTGAGGCAGGTAGGAATGCCCCATAAGGAAGACAAGATCCAAACCTGAGCTGGCATTTGAAGCTTTTCAGGAAATGACATAAATCCAGGGCAGATCCTCGGCTTGTTTAATGGAACATGAGTGGCAATTTCGACCTGCCTTACCTGCCCCTTTAGAGAAGGGAGCACTTGCATGCACAGCAGATTGTACCAGAGACAACCAGAAGTCAGCACCCTTCTGCTGGGCTCACGCCACCTGGTACTGAACAGCTAAGGTGTCACCAAGGACAAAATGACCTCAGCTGCTGCAGCTCAGCAGGGACACATCAGGAAAAACGCTGCTGAGGACACTCCTTTCACACCCTGCAAGCAGCAGAGACACCAGCTACATGAGGCTCTTCCCCAGTCCTCAGGAAAGCAACCACACTTGGTGTCCTGCAGACAAAAATTCAGGCTGAAAGCAGGCAGACCTCAGTCCTGTGCTGGTGGAGGGCCAGACACACTTCGTCAGTGGTCTTGAAGTACTTTAAAGGCAAAATTATGCAGAAACAGCGTTTTGTTTAATAAATGGATAAAAGGTTTTAAAGGATTCACAAAGCTTCAAATGCTAAAATCTGGGGGTTGTTGAGTTGCCTGTGTAACCAATTCCTAAATGGCAGAGATGGTGAAGAATTGTCCTCAGTCAACGCCTTCTTTAAGAAAAGAATCCAGGAGCCTCAGATTAAGCTGGTGATGGCATTTGCACATCAAACAGAAGGAAGCACTTCTCTACAAACCCGTGAAGAGTGGGACTTACTGACATGAGATGCTGAGGATGTCACAGGCATTCATGAGCTGAAGAAGTGGCTGTTTGGTTCTGCTCTCAGTTTGTCCATGAAGGACTAATACACAAAATAGCTGTTTGGATGAAAATTTTCGGATTCACAAATAGCAAAAAGAGTGTCCTAGGAAATTATCACCCCATTTTTATGCTGGGAAGATGAGGGTATCTGCCGTTAGCTGCTGTAGGAGACATGGGGTTGGTTCAGCCTGGCTGTTCCTCAGCAGGAATAGAGGCTGCTCTGTCATCTGCAGAAACCCCCCTCAAAGTACACGGAATCTTCCACCAAAAGGACCACAGCATTCGCTGCATTTTCACCAGCAGCATTCCTCTGAACTGGACTTGGGACTCCAACAGCCAAAGGCCAGGCTTCCCCCCACAGCTGTCATGGCCATCACAGGCAGTGACATTGACTCAGTTCTTCCTTTGAGTCCTCAGATTCTAGCTGCCTATGTCATACCAGAACAAAGATTTTCCTTTCCAGTAAGAAGCTGAATCTCTCCATGACAACTTCACACCTTGTCTCACACCCAGGATCCCTCCTGGGCTGCTGCTACCTATGAACACTCACTCAGCAGAATCACTGTTTAAGTCAGGCACTCTCTCTAGGCTTCTTCTGAGTAGTTCTCACCTCCGTTTTTAAGAGAGAGAAACAACTGGTGTTGCTTCATGGAGGATGATCTTTCTGCCATCCAGCGCCAGGATGCTGAACAGGGAAAGTTTCATGGCTTCCTCCAGGTGATTCCCAATCTTGTTCTGCCACTCCTTCATTAAATTTCCCAACAGCAACCCACTGACTTGAACTCAAGCCCCTCCTGGCCAGCTGCAAGTTTTCCTCAGCCACTTCAGTGCCCTCTTTGTGCACAGGCTACAGATCCCATGACAAAGCCATCTCACCTGGAGTACCACAGGTGTAAGCTCAGAGAAGTGCGCAAGAGCCTCGCCTTTGTTGATCAAGATCCTTTGTCTTGAAATCAGCCTCATACAAACAAAAATTGACAGCCTTATGTCCTCAGATTGCTCCCCCAGCATACACAGGCACAGATAAAATATCAAACCACAACATCAGACTGCCCAATCCTTTTCTCCTCTCCCCTTTCAAGGGAGAAACTTCTTTTTGGTAAAACATTCACATTGTTTACTGAATACATGTGGTAAACAGTGATTTCTCCTCCAGCTGAACCAGCAAGTTCTCTGCAGCACCTCCTTACCCCGAGGGCTGGGTACAACTGCAGGGGGGATGCAAGAAGTTCAAGCATCTTTCCCTCATTCCAAGAAATTCCCCTCCAATATTTTGAGAACTGGACACCACAATCTCACACCCATAATGTTTTCTAGGCTACACGTTAGCAATGGGATCAGCAGGAAAAGCTTTACCTCGCTATTCTGAACCTGCAAAATGCACATAAAAACCAGAAAAGGTTTGCAAATATTAACAAGCAGGAATGAGTATGGAAAGGATTTCTAGGCACCACAGCTCCCTGTACAAGCATCTCTCTGGCTGATGCTGTATTGGTTTTGCCCAGGAGGGATGCAGGGACAGTTTGACCTTTCTGCAAATGTTGTTAAAACAACAAACAGAGCTGAGGCAGGTGGGTGAAGCCAATTTCCAAGAAGATGGTTAACCCATTCTCCACCTCTCAGAGAGGAAAATTGCCCTGTGTGCAGGTGTGTGAGACTTGGTTACCTCTCATCTCTTGATCTACTTGCCAAGAGTGGGTATAAAGGTAAAAATTCACTGCTTCCTGTCAGCTAAGGAGGTGTTGGCTGTGCTGTGCAAAACACCCTTCCTGAAATACCAGTGTAACCTATGCACTGGAAAAGGGTGAAGTCCATGCCCCGTGTAGAGACACCTCTTGGCTGTCAGACCATTGAGGGGAACACAAGTCTTGAATCCACATACCACCACTCCCCATCCCAAAAGAATGTACAAGAATTCCAGGATCTAGTACAAGGTATCAGAAATATCCTCACTTCATTCAGAGGGGACAATCACAACAAAATACGAAAAGCCCCAGATGTCTTTCTACAAGACAGAAAACTAGAGAATGTTTTGAGCAGCCACAAGCCTTGAACTGCTCCTCCAGAAAGCAGGATAACAGTGGCACCTGACGGGCTCCTGTTCCTGGCATACCAGGCACAGCTTGGTGCAAGGAGCAATCAGAGCAAGGAACAGCATTCGAAGCAAAGATGGGAGCAGATGCCATTTTTGTTCAACACGTACAACTGTTCTGGGAAAAGCAGTTACTGGAGCAGTGTTGTGGGGATATTCCTCTCTTTGACAAAAGCTGTCACTGAGTCAGAACCCCACAGCAGGAACAATGATGTGGAATTACAAAAAGGGTGGAGGGGAATAGGGGAATAACTATGTTTATGAGAGATAGTGGGAAATTTCCTACCAAATGCTTTTAAAGAAAAATTTCTAGTTGTCTTCAGAAAGCATGCAGCAGAAAAAACCTTCATTTTTAATCTGACCAGCTCAAGACATCTATTTCTTAAGAAAATATCACAACCTCACACATTCTGATATTCAGCTATTACTCCAAATCACCAGTTTCCCAAATCAGTAAGTCACTAGAATCAGTTAAGCATCTTGCAGAATCACATCAGAACTGAGAGCAAGTTTCTTCAGTTCAACATTTGCAAAGACCTCAAGTGATCCAAACCAAAGCACTACTTAATTAAGCACCCCCAGCTCTTGAAAACCAATCAATAAATTTTCCTTCCTCTGTCACAGGAATAACAACTGGTTTTTGCAGTGATATACAAATGCCACTGCACTCAGTGAGCTCCACTCTGCTGCTTTAGAGCAAAAGCAGGAAGTCGGCACAGAAAATTCCTAGGGAGAAACTCTGCTGAGACACAGCAACTCGCAAACTCGTCCAGACTTCCTGCTAAAATAATTCTTTGCGCAAATGAGAGAGGCTTTCTTCCCTCCCCTCCACCCCATTTTGTCCCTGCAGGTGTCCCCAAATACCTGGAGCAGCAGGAGAGTGTTGCTCCCCTTCCCTGGAAGCAGCAGTGTATTCCACAGCAGAAAGCTAGCGGGGAAGGAACACCGCCACTGTAAATAGAGGATCAGAGCCGGTCCAAGCCAGGAGGTGTGGTTTGCACTGCTCCCTACGCATCTCAGCCCCTTTCTAGCACAGCCTAATAGCCCTCAGTTCAGAAAGCAGCACATGAAAACCTGCCCTTGAGCCTCCGAAGTAAATTCCTTGTAATCCTTCCTTGGACACAGCTGCAAAGGAGAAGGGCTGGTTTCTGAGCTGCCTTAGGCTAGAGGGGAAGAAGGGGTAGGGGAGCAGATGATCCCTCATCTCACATTGAACTTACCTTCCCTGAGAAACTCTAGCTGTGGTTATAGTTAGTTTGCTGCCTTCCCCCCAACCAATTTCCAGCAGGCAAGGGCTGGAAACTACCCCTGCGAAGCCTGCCTCAAGTATAACTCCACTTTTTATGAAGCTGGCAGCCTGTTTCACAAAGAGAAGCACCGAGAACTCGGGAAAAGAGAAAAGCAGAGCATAAGATGACAGGGCAATGAGCATGTTTCCAAAGCACCATACAACACACACCAAGGGTGGGGTGCACATCCAAGGACTGTCTGACTAAAGCAGCCAGAAATGCCACCCTCTCTCCTGCCAGTCTATCCCACAGCATCCCCAAAAGGAAGCAAAGCCACCCCTGCCTGCTGACAGCTGGAGATGCTGATGGGGATTTGTTGCTCAGTGGTAGCTCCAGAGTCTCCAGGCAGCACGAAGATGCTCTCAGCTGTGTCAGCTCCCACTAGTTAAGCCTGAGGTCTTCTCAGGAAAGGTGACAAAGTAAAGGAAAAAAAAGAGTGTTGAGACCCTGGCAACACCAAGCTCTTCATCACCTGGTACGGTTTTGTGCCCTTTTCTCACCCCTACCCCAAAACATCTTTGTGTCAGCCTTCAAGGGTAATATTTGCCCAGAAAACAAGCTTTGCCAATACAAGTCATGAGCAGGCAAGCCCACCTTCTACAGAGAGGAAAACTCCCTGTTCCACCAATTCCCACTGAGAAGACTCCAGCTGGTATCTGAACAGCAGAGGCCTCATCAACCTGCAAAGAGAGGAGCTCCAAACAGCCCCATTCTGCCAGCAACAAGAAAATGGGACCTGCAGAAGGAAAAGGTAAAGATGGGTCCTTCCCTATTATTTTAAGATGGTTATTTCAGAGCCCAGACTAAGAAATGGACATGAAGCCTACTACAAACAATCACAATTGTCTTTACTAGAGGTTTAACAGGGCCAGAGAGCTCCCCTGAGCCATCTGGGAGGGCTCTGTGCTAACAGAGGGCAGCTCTGCTCCACTCAGACCAGAATGATCACCTCTCCATTCCTCACAGGCTCAGCTTTGCCTCAGCTGCAGGACCCAAATGCCCTGGGGCAGGCTCTAGCAGTGCAGCTGTGGCAAAAAACCCAATAAAAAGCAAACAAACCCATACCAAGTGAAGTATCTGCCTCCAAGCAGGAGAATTTACTCACCATTTTGTTCACCATTGCTGCAGAAGTCTTGCTTGACACTGACCTATGGTCTTGGCTTGGATGCTGCTAGAACAGCACAGAAAAGGGAGCAAACTGCTTTCCTGCACCTTGCACCCTGTCCTGTCTCTAATCTCCTCCTGGGGTTATTTATAAAGGTTCTCTTAGTACTGACCACAACAAAATGGCTTATAAAACACACCAAAAAAAACCCAAAACCCCACACTTTGGAGGCACATTAATGAATCCTTAGTGTTACATGGATAAAGGTCAGGAAATAGAAAAAGTTATGGTTCCCATAGTAATGCTAATTCAACCATACTGCACATCCTGTGTATTTAGTAGTACACATTGAAAAGAAAAAGGCTTCATCTACCAATGCTGAAAAGGTTTTTGATTTAGTGAAGACACTTGAATACCACCCCCCACACGCAACATTTATTGTTCAGAGCAGTGGATTTTCAGATTGAATTGGATTAAGCCAATCTAAGTATCACTACAGCTCCCCTTATCCAGGGCAATAGCAAGAGCTCTCAAGCCTGATTACAGACTGAACATTATTTGCCCAACCTGAATAGAGGAAAGGGACCCAGGCGTCAGAGTGGCTTGAGTCACCGAATTGCAGTCGGCGCAGATTCTGCACTTGGATGGAGCAGGGACTTGGTAAGGAGAGAGGGGAGACAATAACCAGCCAACACCCCCACACCCATAACTAGCAGGTGTTAATCCAATCCTATAAACACTCATTTATTTGATGCCGACAGCTTGGAATATTCTGCCTGGTATCCCACCTCACAAGTCTGGGAACAGGTGAACTACAGCCATGCTGACCTTTCTCCAGCACAAATCCATGTATTGCTCTGCTCTCCCAGCTCCTGAAGTCTCATCTCCATGTTTGCATAAAGCCCACACCACTCTTGGAGAGGGAACAGCCACAAGTGGTCCATTTGCATTTAGCGGCTCCAACTGAGCAACCCGATTTGCATAGGAAGCGAAAGGCTCTTTGTGCCATAGGAAATTCATTAAATCAAAGGGGTTTGAGCACCTCTACTGGAGCAGAGGATTACTCCTCTGGCTACATTTCTGGGAGAAAAGAAAGGTACAGCAGGCATCTTGCAAACTCCTTAAAGAGGCAAAGAGGGTAAGGAAGAAGGAAGGCAGCTCTCAAGCACAGGGGCAAAGTGTGAAACGGAAGAAATGTACATTTGTGGCGGCACCCACATGTCCTTTCTCCCTCCAGTAAATCTGAAATTTTTCCCTAGCTCCTGTGATCTCAGACAGAAGGGCACAGTTCAGGACAGCAGATATCTCAGAACTTTAAAACCAAAGGAGAAGAGAGAGACACTCCTGCCGAAGAGGTTCTCAGCCCTGCCAGACACCAGGGCACCCACACAGCCCTGCTCAGAGGGCACGGAGCTGCCAGGGAACAACATCCACACCTGAGCCTGCAGCAGGACAGGCACGGGGACACACAGCAGAAATCCTTCTGCCCACAGGGTTACTGGGTGGCTGTTCCTTCACGCACACCCCTCAGCCCCTTGCACTCACCTTCCCTGTTGGGGCATCAAGTCTCCACGTTTTAAAGAGGCTTTGCCACCCTCCCCGCAGCTGAAGAGCCTGGCTATTCCTCTGAGCTGCACAAATTCCAGTCAGCATCTAGCCACACCTGCCAAGGGTAACGAGGTTTTGGTCATGCTTTATCTTATCTAAGCAATGATGACGCTTGTCTTTCTTCTTGGGCAAAGCTCAGTAGCTCGGCACCTGCCGAGGAGGGGAGCTGGGCAGGGGCCAGGAGCTTCAGCCTGCAGCAATTCACCCCAGAGCAGGAGGGCTCTGCTGGCCTGCCTGTCCCACCCCATAAAAAATGGGCATTTAGTCCACAAACTAGGGCTGTGGGGAAAATAAGGCTCAGCAATAATTACACTCCTCATCTGACCTTCATATCAGGTGCTGGCACAGGCACACAGCTCACCTTCCCTAGACAAAACACAGCCCCACTAGTCCTCGGCCATAGAAAAAGCAGTATTTTACAGGGAGCTAGAGCACTTGTCTGGAGAGAAGACTTCAACATCTCTCATGCTGTCAACCTCTAAGTCACCTACATCTTCAGTTCCCAGATGGAGATGGACTTGGTTTCCTCCTCTTCATTTACCAGAGGGGAAACTGAGACAGATAAAAGCATTACTCTTACTCACAGATATTATGCTGAACGAAATGGAGAGGAATTCAGCTACTGTAACAGTGAGGGCCACCAAGTTCCTGTAGGATGTGTTAGATCTGCCTCCCTGCACTTGCACCTCTGCCCAGCTGCCACCATGCTCAGCCAAGGGTTTACAGCTACCCTGCAAGCTTGCTGCCTCCTTTTCCAGAGGCTGGACTCACCTAGCTATATCCAAACATAGCTGAAATTTTCCCAAAAGGTTTGCTTTCCATAGGCTAAATGACATATTTAGACATTCTGCAATCTTATTTTTAACACCACACAGCTACTAGTTCTAGTCCTCCAAAGGTCTGCAGATATCCTGCATGTTATTCACTGGAAGAGCCTAAAGTAGGAAGCAATAAACAGGTAGGTACGTTACCTTTATTGCACAGTTACAATAATGAGGCTTTACTTTCATCCAGCCCATGTGCTAAAGGCTACTTCTTTCAAAAAGCTGTAGGATAGGTCTTCAGAGCTTTCCCCTTATTCAGTCTCATCTCTCCAGAAACACAGGTTGCCTCAGCCCGTGATACATGACTGCAGTGAGCAGGGACACCTTTGCATCTACCAGGATCTTACCAACAACACAAATTCAAGCCAGACCCAAGCCCACACAGTGCTGGACCACCACCACAGCCAATCTCAGGAGATTCACGGCTCCCAGGCACATTTTCAGAACTCTCCTGCCATCTGAACAACACAAGCCTTTCCTGCAGGGCGTTCAGGTATGTGTAATCCTCAGACATCCTTCTGAACCAAGCAGCCCCTTCCACATAGATGGGGCCAGGAACTGGTGCAGAAGAGTGATACAGTCTTGTACCAGCTCAGAGATTGAGGGTACAAAAGCAGAGGCAAGAGCTCCTCCTTCAGATGATATCTCTGCTAAATTAACTGCAATCACACACTTCACTGGATAGAAAGCAGGGGTGTTATAAGCCTCCTTGTTCTCACTCTTTTTACTTGACAGGTTTTCCTCCAGTTATGCTAAGCAGATAAGAACACTGTACCCTTCCAAAGCATTGCACCATACCTCACTTCCTCCAAAACAAACCTATGATTAAAGCCACAGTCTCTGAGAGCACACAACAGTATTTGTTACTGCTGTAGTGCTCTATCACACAAGGTTAAGAGAAAAACATTTGGTTAAAAAGTCCACAGGGATTCCCAATCATGTTACCCCAACCTGAACAAAGCAAAGGAAAGCCCACTATGGCTCCAGACTTCACTTGAAAGTCCACAGTACCACAACCCACCCACAACACACCACTACTTTTGGTGTCATTTTCTCCCAAAGCTCACAATATTTGTTATTTCTCTTGAGGCACCTAGGTCCTGCAGTCAGGTGAAATACTGAGAGTCAGGCATTCCTGGCAGCTTATACTGACATGCAGAAGTTTCTAAGACAATCAGAAATCAGCAGGAGAAAGCAAATTAAGAACATTAAAAAAAAAATTATGTCCTTTCATTGCTTTTTTTTTTTTTTTTTGATGTGTGGCTGATTTAAAAACTATGGGTTGGCAAACCTTTTGAACATGTGGCCAGAGGAGAGCACATGGGGCTCCCTGCCACAGCAGAAGCACATGGGAATACTTAGTAGATCCACCCCAGTGCTCCTTGCACAGCTGCAGAGGTCAGGTTTGCTTAGCAAAAATGTGCATTAGGGCCATGCAGAGGGAAATCCTTCTCAGCATCAGCCAAGAAATTAAAGGCTTGGGATGCAGGATGAGGAAAAGAGAACATTGCTAGGAAAATATTAAGAGGGTCAATCAGGACATTCACAGCACATCCCTTTTAAGCTGCTGGACTACGGGCACCTCCAAGGATACACAGTGACAAAGGACAGAAACTCGTACTAATTGTTGCAATTCTGCAACAATTCTGCAATTGTTCTGGTAGGACAACAAATGAATCGTTAGAGATTCAGAGGTACAGAGTAAACCAAGGATTTCCTCCTCAGACTTGATGTGGACTGCAAGCCAAGGCATCTGGCAGGAATGAGGGAGATGCTGCTCCGCTCAGTGGAAGATGACACATTTTCTACAGCTGAAGTTTCTTGACACTGTCCTTAAATCCAAGATGAGCTCCTGCAGGCAGGGGAGGAGAGGAGGGAGGATTCAGTCCCCAGAGCAGCCTTATGAAATCAAAAAAAATTTAGACAGTGAGTAGTTGCATTACAGAAACCAAACCTAGTTTGCTGTACAGAAGGATCGATGATATCCTTAAAGCTCTCTGACCATGAAGAACATTGTGCATGCAGCTGAGTCCATGTGATTTCTGTTGCTGTCAATTGTCCTCATCCCATTAGTTTATTTTCTGAGGCTGCCTGGAAAAGTCACGAGGAACAGCAGTTCCCCAGCACTGTCTGTGTGCTGCTAAAGACAGCCCCACGTGGAGCCCTCCTTTGCAGCACCATCTTCAGACCAGCAGACAGGAGGCTCTTGGTTCATCAGATGCATCAAATTGGAGTGTGGGGGAGAAATTTTCTCATTTGATGGTGAAAAAACAACCAAACAGACTTTCCAGTTGGATAGTTCATACTAGCCACTGTAGCTTGCCCCAAGAAGCCAAGAGAAGAGTGATGCTCCAGGGAACAAGAATATTTTTTGCTCAGCAAGGTAGCTTCAGAGACATTTTATACCATCTTATGAAGGATTCTAAAATTTTATGTATCAGGCCTCACATCAGTCTCTGTAGAGCAGGCTGTCCTGGCAAAGAGAGGATTCTTCCATCCCAGCTCACTGCAGCTTTTCAGAACCTCCTCTGGACCACCAGAACTGGCCAGTGAAAGGACAGATTAAACTGATGATCTGTTTGATCTAGAAAAGCAATTTCCATAGCCCTCAGGAGATGTATCTGTGTATATATATATATATTCATCTACATGTACCTACTTAGATGATCCTCAGAAATAAATGCAGCTCTAGAACATGAAAAATAAGATGCAATTGCCCCTGAGCATGCATAATGCAAAACTAGAAATTAAGGTTTTCTGAGCCACCTTTGATGCAGAACAACCATCAGAATAACCAAGAACTCAACAGGTCACGACTAAACAAGCAAGCTGTGTTTGGATTATCCTGCCTCCTCAGGATATTCCTGAGCACGGCCATCTCCCTGTGTCTGAGGCTGGCCTCTTTTCCCCTCAGCTGTTTTCAGGAAGTCCCTACAGGAAGGACTTAGGTTCAACACACAAGTTCACTGAAGTCCATCCCATGCGCACAAGATATTAAAGAGAAAGACGCTGCAGTCTTAGGAGAGGGAAAGCTCTAGTATTTTTTGCCTTCCAGAGAAGGAGAAGCAACACCAACACAGCTGCCATAGCTGCCTACAGCATCTTTATGTGGTGCAGTGTCATCTGCACCTGAACCACGGCAAGAAAGAATATTCCCTGAACAAAGGCTGTTGAAAGAAAGTAAAAGAGAAAATAACAAGGTCTCCACTCAGGTCCAACAAGAAAGACCAAAGTTCCGTGACCTCATATCAAAGGAGCCTGCAGACTTCACAGCGACAGAGGAGGAGAGAAGGCGAAAGAGGGAGCGGCTCCTTATCCCGGACCCCAGCAGGGCAGCGCTCCCCATGCCGTGGCACGGCCGCAGCAGCGCCTCAGGAGCGCTGTGTGCGGAAGAAGGCAGCGTTGCGCAGGAACGCGGATGCTCCGCACCCGTCCGTCACCGGCGAGGGACCTCCGACGGCCGGGGACGGGGCGGGTGTGTGGCTGTGGCCGGGCGAGGACCCCGCAGCACACCGGGCCCCCCAGCGCTCCGCTGCCCTCTCCCCACAGCCGCAGCGGAGGTGCGGGGGAGGCCGGCGAGCCGAGGGTGAAGGCGCCGGCGGGCCCTTCGCTGGGGCAGCCGCTCCCCAACACCTCGGCTGCGGGGCCGGCTGGGCAGAGCCGGCAGCTGCCCCGGAGCGGAGACCGGCCCCGGAGCGGAGACCGGCCCCGGAGCGGAGACCGGCCCCGGAG
>VZRO01004893.1:161454-192103 GCA_013397915.1 Daphoenositta chrysoptera | reverse complement strand
CCCCGCACCCCCGCGGGACAGGAGAGCCGCGCACCCAGCCCCGCTGGCCACTCCCCTGGCAGAGCCGCAGGCAGCGCCCGGGTGGCTTTATGGAAGAAGGGTTCATTTCACCGATTAACAGCACCGGGCTGGGGTTCTTGTTGTTTTGCAGTCATTAGAGGTTAAGAAAGCCGTTTGCTTTACCAGCTGCATGCTATAGTGCTAATTACAGCACTTGTCCTCAACACGTGACAGCACATAAAGTCTGTTCCTAAAGTTTCCGGCTGTCAAAGCCCGGACAAAGCGGAGCCCGAGCCTGCAGCGTCCGCCAGACGCGCAGCGCCGAGCCCCAGCCTGTGTGCGGCTCTGTCCTGCTCCGGGCAATCCCAGCTGCGCAGCCCGGCCGCGGCTCCAGGGCGGCCGTGCCCAGATCCCTGCCCAGATCCCTGGGCTGGCACCAAGGAAAGCCCCGCCTTTCCCACAGCCCGAGGGCCGGTGGTTCCCATGTGCTCCGGGTGGAGAGTAACCGGGGCAGACCTCGGTGTCTGTCAGAATAGGCAGACACACAACAGCCGTATCATCTATTTCACCAGCTGGGAAACAGAGTCTCCAGAGAGAGGAGTCAGTTTCCTCAAGAGGCGGTCCGGTAGTGGAGAAGTTTCAGATTTGTGAGTAACTTTTTACTAACCCTTTCACAGGTGCCAAACACCTGCTATTCCCACAAGAGGGTGTGTAATTCCTCCTGGAAGCGCGGGTCTGCCACGAAGCTCCAATAAACAGAGGCTGATAGCACTTGGGGCATTTTGGCTTGAGAAAATCAGAACTGGACCAAAATGCACCCTTTTTCCACCTCTAGATCAATGCCTCCTTTATTGTGTACTGACACATGTTTACCCTGAGAGGAAGCTGAATGGGTTTGGGCCTAGCAAAACAAACCCACATTATACAGCACATCCAAAAATATTTAATAAACCTTTAAACAGCAAGACAAGCAGCCTACCAGAGCCAGGTAAATATATTGAGAAAGTTTTTATTAGAAGATATATTTCTGCCAAAATAAATAGTTACATTTTCTTCAGCAAAACATTAGAAAATAGAAACAGGAGGGGGGAAAAAGCATCAACAATTTAATACTGAACTTTTAAACACTACTTAGTGACATTGCCACGTAAATATATAACTTGTGGATGCTATTGCTGGTCTAGTTGCTGCTCTGACACCAGTAATTTCCACAGGACCTCCACATGTGTTGTGTGCTTAAGGGTCTTCTCAAACTCAGTGGCAGCAGTGGAGTCCCAGGACACACAAAGCTCAAAGAGCTGCTTTAGATGCTGTTTTCAAGAACAAGAGAAAACCCCAGAAGAGAGAGGTATTTATTTCAAAGTTGCATTTCCAAGTCTTCTGTTTGGAACCAGAGTTTCCTCCTCCCTGTGCAGGAAGGCTGATGTGGATCCACAGAGCGAGACAGATACAGTTAGAGGCTGTCCTAGTGGAGCTGACTGGAAAAGGAGCAATGTCCCACCAGCAGGCAAGGGGAAGGAGGGAGAGGAGAGCGAGTCCTGCTGCACTCAGAAAGGCAGACACCCGAGGGACAGGAGGCCAGAGCCCACTGTAAAGGCACAGCATGTGTTTGGCACAAACAAGCTGGCTGCCGTGGCAGCCAGATGAGGTGGTCCATTCTCTCCCTGATTTAAGGAGAAGACAGAAACAAAGCTTGAGAAAGCTGTTGGCAAGGCCCTCTGGCAGCCCTGCCACCCACCACATCTGGCATATGTTTAGTAGAAATGGACACCCCCTAAGGGAAAAACACACACAGAGTTTCAGGTATTTCTCCCATAACTGCTCTGGCGAAAGTGAGAGCTCGTTTCTCCAAGGAAGTAGTAAATTACTAGATAATTTAAAAAAATTAATAAAACCACTGGGGAACATAAAAGTACTAGGGACACCCCAGTGCTGGCAGACAGCAGATTCTCTTTCATTCTCTGGTCTGAGTGTTGCAGGTACACAGCCTTCCAAGAAGCCATGAGAAAACAATTCCTAGGTCCTATACATAGTGGTCAGTATTTTCTCCTGTCCCTTGAAAACCAGCCTGCAACAGTATTAGCAGTAGGGAAGGCAGCAAACCAAACCAATTATACTACACATTAATTGTGGGTTACAGAGCATGCCATAGGCACAGACTGTTGTACACAAAACAACTCTACAGTGTTGTACAGGTTAAGGGCTGGTTAGATGCACAACAAGGTCACCATTAACCTTTGTCAAAAGCAACAAGTAATAACACAGGAAGGAGAAAAAAAGGGGGATTCCTGAATGCACAGACCTTTTATGTGAAACAGTGGAAATGGCAAGGGTTGGGACTCCTGCAGGAATCCAGTGAATGCTATGAGGACCATTGGACATGGACTACAAGATTATTTTTGTCCAGGAACCTGACCTCTCACTCACCATACACTGGAGAGCAGACAGGCCCTGGCAACTGCCTGCTGGGCTGCCCAGCCACACATTTTGGAGAAGAAGGGACTGACTGCCACAGATGACCTTGTTCCTACAGACTTGGCAAGTGTAGGTTAATCAGCAGTGGCTGCCCAGAAGATAACTTTGCATGCCATGGGGTACACACAGAACAAGGGGCTGAACAGTTCCAGTGAGCACTATCACAATAAACCCCTCCATATCCAATCCATAGCCTATCACAAGGTTTCCAGAGATTTCAAAAAGAGTGGGGTCTCATCTAGACAAGGCAGCACTGCATAACAAAAAGCTGTTCACAAGCTGACACAGCCCTTTTTCTGCATCAGTGGGAAAGGTGATCTTCCCTAATTCCTTCATCCTTTGCAATCTATGGTGAATGAGCAGCAAGAATTTCAAGTAAATGGGTGAAACTTTTCAAAAGTAAAATGAAGGCAGTTTGAGGTATTTTTGACAGATCTGCAGTTCCTTTATCAGAGCTCAAATCTATAAAGTCAACAAGCTATCACTCAATAGCCACTGTAACACTTGGGGAATAAAAACAGGCAAAGAAAGGGTTAATACAGAGTGGTAGTTCCCAGTGTCCGTTCACACCCTGCAAATTAGCATAGGAAAAACAGGAATTTCCTCCATGAAGAGTTAGACCTTTATTTTTAAAGCCAGGCTTTGATTTGTGGTTATAGTTTGAAGTGTACAAAAGTTTCTCTTTCAGAAGTTAATATAATAAATTACACTACAGATGAGGTGAAACACAGAACAAAACTCAGGCCTTTTACCAGGCACAGCTGTTGGTCTCTTGAAATGCATGAACCAGAATCCCCAAGCCTTCTGGATCAGAGCACTGGAAGACAGTGTCATCAGCCCAGTCGGCACCAGACCAGTCAGTTCTGATGCAAAAGGCAAGGGATAAGGGTGCCAAGCTGCAACTTCTTAGCACACTCTGTTGCCAAGAGTATTTTGTTTCATAGTTTAGTGGTTTACATAATCACTCAGTGGTTTTACCAGTCCAGGAAGAAGGGATAAAAAAATACTTGCATCATTTTCTCCACCCATATATTAACTCAAAAAAAAAAAAAAAAAAAAAAAATCAGAGTCAAAAAGGCAGCAGCTTCTAAATGCAAGATTTTCCTTATGCAGTTTTGCCCCTCTCAGATGTTTTGCTTCTGGATAAAATAAATATCTCTATGTTCTTGCCAATTGCTCTGTGTGCACTAGGTACAAGAGATATGCATTTAGCAATCTAAGTAGCTGTGCATGTGCCATTCCCCCCAAGAAGGTATTCCAAAACAGTGGAGTAAAAGAAATCCCATCTCAAACCACCAAATGAACACCTTTTCTCAGTTCCAATTTTCATCAAATTCATCCTGCTCCCACTAAGTGACAGTATCATGTTGCTGGTTCACTTCCATTAGCATCTAGCATGTTTTTCTGCAGGCTTTAGACAATCATAAGATTGACTTGTTCTGTAATACAATTTTTTATTCTGATTTCAGAATCCTCCAAATTTTTTCTCTTCCTGTAGTGACTTCCCTGTTCCCTAACTGACTTAACTAAGCAAAGCTTAAGACTTAAACTGACTGCATAAGTGCAGGCCTGCTTTGTAAGCTACACAGGCCCTTGTGTTACATAGGTAGGTTACATCCAGCAAGGGCAGTGGGGTGATAATCTAAGTCACAAGCTCATTCTTGCACTGGCATCTCCTGGGCAGCAGGTTAGCATCACAGCTGCCCACTCCACTGCCTCCCAGCTTGGCACAGCCACTGCAGGGAAGTCCTGATGCTTATCAGGTCTCCACACAAACACCAAACCCATGCCCAGTGCACAACTGTGCTCACAGGAAACAGCACCCACCCCATCACCCACACTGCCCATGCAGATTTACTACTTTCTCCAATTATTAGCACAACTTCTGGGCTTATTTTCCCTTTCTAAATCTAAGGTGCAAAATAGAGTCTATTAAAAATAACTATTCCATGTATAGGCTAAGTGATCAGCTTCAGATACCCTGTCCTGCTCCCCAGCAAAGACAGCCTATGTTTGCTTTGGCCATTGCACACTGTTTGTGCTAGGAGAGGTAGAAGACGCCTCATGCAGCTAGACAAGCAGCAGAAAAAGATACCAGGAGCTGGGTTTGTCAGATCAGAGTGTGAAGACCTAAGCTTAAATCCATGCAATCCCCACAGGAAGCCATGCCTCACCCTGTGAAGAACAGCGAGTTCATCCTTCTCACACAAGCCATGACCAGACCACCACTGAGAAAGCAGAAAAAAACAAGGCAGAGTCCTGCAGAGTCCTGCTCTGCTAGACCCACAGCAGGTCTTTTAAGGGGCAAGACAAAGAAGAGCCAGTTCCAAGTGGCTGCACGTGCATCAACAGTCTTAACTTCCCTTCTCATGCTCCTGCTACTGCCAGCTGCAGAGCAGGACCTGTGAGCCACAACACAAGACAGGCAAGCTGTGATGCTGGTGTAGCTACAAGCCTAAATCCTTCTCACTCCAAAGCCTCAACAATGAAACTTCCTGAGAAAAGGAGAGATAGAAGCCTCCCTTTGGCAGGAGATCCATTCTGTACCACCCACTTGGAATCTGCCTCATTTGTACAGCCCCTTAAGGAGCAAAGCCCAACTGACCCCTGTCACAGGCAGCCACTTCCCCAGCACTTGCTGTGACACTCCACCACGAGCCTCTCAAAAATAACATGCTCTGCGCAATTCTCATCTTCCTACAAGCACTACATATTGCTTCAGCTGCTAGGCTGATCCTGAGATAGCCAGGCTGAGCTTTTTTCATGGCAACCCCACACTAATTCCATTCACAGAGTCAGGAATAGGGTCTCAAATTCAACATGTTTTCCTCGAAAAAAAAATCTGTCAAAATTACTTCTTTAAATAAGCTCAATCACTTAACACTCAGAGTTCAAGTCACAGCAGTTCCATGAGGACCCCAATCAAAAAGGGAGAGACCAGGACAACATGAATCAGGGAAAATATATAACTTTTCTACACTTCTGCAGTTCCAGTGCAGTCTGCTGCAGGACCAGCTCTGGCTTCCAGTGTGGATGCAATTAAGGGATAGAGAAAAGGACATGGTTTCAGTAAAGATGAAAGTCAAGAGGAGATTTGAAAGCCGTAAGAAAAATTGGTTTGGCAAGAGGCTACTTCATCTTTCAGTAGCACAAAGAGCTAAGGGTTGTCAGATGACTTAAGGTGAGGAATCAAGACACATGCTCTGAAAAACCAAGGGAGGTAAAAGCTGTATGAACTTGAGAGCGTCATCTACATCCCGGTTATTTGGCGGTAAAAAGCCAGTGGCAATTCAAAGTGCACTATTTGGGAGAGCCCAGCTGGGTCAGCATCAGCCTGGCCACAGGCAATGGCCAGGCCTCACCACAAGTCTAGAGCAAGGAATCAGCCTGTGTGTGTCTGTGAACACAAAGGTGCCTTGCCTGGCCCAGCGGGCAACAAATGGCTACAGTCAATTCCACCAGTCTCCATCCCGGGGAAATCCCCTTTGCAGCATATTCATCAGGAGCACAGGGCAGCCTGCTGCTGAGGGATGAGACTGGTCCCACCCTGTGTCCATTCCCCTTCCCACCCCCCTCATCCCCTCACAGCAGCAGGCTCAGAAGAGTGGCAGGCACTCTTTTGCACAGTCTAGAGGTGGAAGCTTTAACTGAAACCCTTCCCGAGGGAAGAGGGAGGCTTGCATGTCCACGTTGATGCAGAGCAAGCCCAGCATGAGCTGGCGCTGGTACTCCTCCCACTTCATCATGACATCAGACACCGAGCGGTTGCTTCTCATCCACATGGGCAGCGCTTCACCACAAGGTGGCGGGGGAGAAATTGGCAGGTTCTGGGGCCCTCCAAGCTCGAGGTGATAGTAAAGCCTGAAAGGCAAATACAAGCAAAGACTCAGTACATGGGAAGACTTGAGCAGGTCACCAGACCAGACCTCTAGAACCACAATCCTGTTTTGTACTATACTAACTACGTGATTTTAGTCAGAAGTCTGTGTGTGCCCATTTTCCCCCCTCAGATCTCTAAGTTATTCAGACCATAAACTCTTTTGGGTAAGAATCACACCTTCGTACTAGGATCAAATCACAGCAGGGACCCCCTGACTACTACTGTGAGAGTTTCCTATCCTCATCCACACAAGTCTTGCCACAGCCTCAAGCCAGAGGCTATTGCAGGAGTTCAGTGCAGAAGCACAGGCACCCATGCAGGCCCAAAGCACTCAGACTCATTTGGAAATTCTCTTGTGTTCCCTGGCCACTGTATTCCTCCCCCGCCCCAAACCAGGCTGAGATCTTGAGGTAGAAGAGGTCATTTGAACACAAGTACTTCTTGGAAAGGACTTTCAGGAGATCCTGGGCCAGCAAATGCCACAAAGACAAGCACCTCTGTCTTCCAGAAGGAGCATGCACTAAGCTGGCATACTGCTTTAATCAGACTTACATGTTCTGCCCTACTACTATAGTGACAGCTTCATTACAGGGGCTGCCCTGTAATGGGACAAAGGAAGGGGACCATGTGCTGAGTCTGTCCAAAAAGAAAGGAAGCCAAGAGATCATGGACCAGATTTGCATTTCAGCTTAAGTGGTAAATCCTTCTGGTCAATTTGTGCCTTATTTGCTCTGCTCCAATGGAGTAGGGTCTCTAGAATTCAAAGGTGTAAGGGGAAATGGAGGGCTCCTCCAGAAGTGCTGTGAAGAAAAGCAGCCATACCTGGCTGAAAGATGGCTGCCCAGTTTCTTCTTGGCTTTCTTCACAAGATAGCCGCAGATTTCTGTCATCTGCTCCCTCATCCATCTTATATCCTCAGGGATATCAGGGAGCCATTCCAACAACCTGTAAAGACACAGGAGACAACCATTAGCTGGGCCACATAAGGGAATATGATGAAAAGGACACCAGTTCCAAAGTCTCTCCCAAGGCTCAAAAATTTATCACCATTTACTGGGGCAAGTTCTAGCACACAGCAATCTTCCTTCAAGCTGGAAGTAGTGGCTGTAACTAACTGACACACGAAGACAGGAAAAGTTTTGGGTTCTTGGTTTTTCTGTTTTTGTGGGGTGTGTCTTTTTGCTTTTTTCAATTCATGTCTGGTAGTTGTCAGGAGCTCCTTCCCCAGGAATATCAGCAGTGCAGAATTAGAGAGAATCCCACTCTCTGTGCATTCAAACACTACAGCTACATCAAATACTTCTCTGCACTGGGAAGAGCACCACTGAGGGACCAGCCCAAGACTTACCTGACAGTGAAGGAAACTGCAGACTCCAGAGGCAGCATGTAGGGGACCATCATTGCTGTGGCCACACGGACAGGCAGCATGTTGCTGAGGCCAGTCAAGAAACTTCTTCTTTCAGCACAAGCCTCCAGAAGAGCTGAAGGCAGAAGAAAACATGGTTGAATCCCCCTAGTGGAACTATTTCTTTTGTTGTAATACTTCAGAAGTTACTCAGCCTGAGGCAGCCACCTCCCACTTCTTAGGAAGTCTTGCTCAGGTTAGTAATTCCCTGAGCACAGCTAAGAACAACAGCTTTCACTTTTATCAGACTCTGAAGGAGAGAGCAGCAAGACCTTCTCCTCTCCTTGCCGTGCAGAACACTGTCAAATGAATCAACCTTTCCCAATCCAGCCTCCACAGTATAAGCCACGACTTTATCTGAGACCCCTAATCCATCTAACCCTCAGCAGGTGTCAGTTCAATCCCTGGGCATGACCAACCCCAGCCATACACAATCACACATCCCAGTAACCTTCTGAGGCAGGCCAGGCAGCACAGGAAGATTATCTGTGATCTCTCCCTATGAATCATACCTTGGTTCAGTCTGGGAGGCAAGTGCTCAAAGATGTGCTCTTCAACAACAGCAAGGGCAGTGTTGTCCTCTAATTGGTCCTCAGCTTCTGCTTCTTCCTCTTTCTTCTCTCCTGGAGGTGCTTCTATGGCAAGGAGAGGACGGGCAGGACTTGGACGATTAAGCAGGCCTGAGAAGAGAAGTTATACTGTAAGGATGTCACAAACCAGCTGCCCTGCCCGGCCTTTAGAGTGTTAGTCCTTGCTTCACCCTAGCTCTCCTCAGGCTGAGGCCGTGCCCAGCCTCTTTAGCTTACATCTCTTGTAATGCTTACCACAGGGAGTTAGAAACCTTGCTGGTTTAAATGTATTCTTTTTCCCATCAGAAGTTCTCACATTTCCCCTTTAAGTTCTGCAGGGTGCTGTTTTGCAGAGTTTAGTTGCCGTAATCTGCCAGTCAGCCATCGTGCAGGCAGGATTTCCCTCGTGCAGAGCAATCCCAGTTATCCCGGTTCGCATCACTGCCCATGGACACGAGGAACCTTCAAGCGCACACCCAGCGCCGCAGCGGCTGGAGGCAGGAGAGCCGGGCAGGCACCCGACAGCGCCCAAGGGCCCGGCACCGGGGCTCTGCGGGCAGCACCACACACGGAGAGCAGCAGGCTGTCTGCAGGAGGTCCAGATGGCACTGCCGCCCAACTACTGTGTTGGTAACTGCAAAGGTCACCACCTCTGTTTCCTGAAGTTCTAAGGTAAGCTTATTAAGGAGAATTCCATACCCCAGTATCTGAGGCACAGTTCAGTTCTTCCCTTCCTCCTTTCATATGCACCACTGACTACTCTCAAAGCCATGGCACCAACTGTGGCACAAGAGGAAATTCAGCACACCCTACAAACAGCCAGTGCCTTACCATTCTTCTTCAGGAAGTGCAGTGCATCCCGGTAGCCCTGCTTGCACATGTCCCGCAGCACCTGTGGGCAGAGGAAGGTGACAGAGAGTCATTTGGAAACTGGCTGAGCAGAGCAAACACCTACCTCAAGGATGGCTTCAGAGGAATTCTCCTGACTCCTGAGCTATCCCAAGAACAAGTCTCATTCTTGCCAGCCTTTCTCAGGCTTTGAACAGCAATGGGAGGTATAGCATCAATACACTGGATATGGGAATCACAGCACAATTTAGATTGGAAGGGACACTTACAACCCTACCTAAGTGTGGGCTTAGAGTTGCAGCTACCTCATTTCCCCATCTAGAGCTGCTGCTGTTTGGGCAGCCTTCAGGCAGTCACTCTGACAAGTAGCCCAGAATACTTCCCTGCAGATGCCAGGATGGGCCATTGTGTTTGCAGATAAAGCCAGCTAAGACAAGAGAGGGGGTGGGAAAAAACTTGCCCAAGTAATTCAGCACATGAATGCATGCTTATTATGTCCAAATGTCAGGGTTATCTGGCATTTGCATCTGCTGAGAAGCACAGAAAGTTGTTTGCAGTGCCACTTGGTACACTGATTTAGTAGAAAGGCTTCATACTGGCAGCTCCATCGTTACCTTAAAACACTGAAGTGCACATTGGTTCTGATGGCAAATACATCTTTGTTTACAGTGAGCCTGATTTCCAGGCAAAGACTACTCTACAGAGAGCAACATGAGAATACTTTCCAAGCAACTGCTACCACCTAAATTCCAGATGTTCAAGTAGCAAAAGAAGACAAACCCTTGTGCAGGTGCTCAAGGTTTAGCAAGTCGCTGTGTTGATAATGTCAAGATCAAAGACAAACACAAAATACAAAACTAACAATGTCTGGAGTCT
Organism: Daphoenositta chrysoptera; assembly: GCA_013397915.1. Taxonomy (NCBI): domain Eukaryota; kingdom Metazoa; phylum Chordata; class Aves; order Passeriformes; genus Daphoenositta; species Daphoenositta chrysoptera. The sequence continues at coordinate 182,049 of VZRO01004893.1, read as the reverse complement.
TCTCCTGCTAAAGTGCACACAGTATAGCCAGTGTCCAAGATCTGTGGTCCCCAAGTTCTGGTGAGGCCAGGAAACTCACCTGTGGCTCCGGAGGAAACAGGGCCTTTGAGAGGCGGTAGAGGTTGCGAAGGTTGAACTGGATGCTTGTGTTGGTGACTCTCAGCTCATGCATGTTTGTGGAGCTGTCCCGTGGGCAGATATCGCTCTCTCCCGAGAAAGGAGACACCGTGATTGTGTTCTTCAGCTCATATTGGGGCAAATTGTCAGAAATCCCTCCATCAACGTACCTCTGAAATCAAGACAAATGAAGCAATCTTCATTTTCACACCTGATCAAACAGCTTTTTTATTCTGTGTCCCTCTTCCTACTTGGGAAGAGAATGGAGTACATCTACCAGCACTGGAGGAGTCAAAGCAGGTGACAGCACAGCTGTGTTGTTTATAATCTCCTTCTGCCATGTGCTTTTCTTGGTTGAGAGTGTTGGCCAAGTGTTCAATAAGAAAGGCACATTGGTTTGTGTGACTGCTGACTTACATCTCCTATGCGGTTTGACTGCTGTCCAATTAAATAATAATACACACCAACAACCACCTGCAGTGCACATTAGCACTGATCTAAGCTGTCATACTGTGACATTGTGCCATTCTTCACTTGTGTTTAAAATGAATAAGCTCAGACACAAGTCCCTGCTGGCAGAAGGTTTGTTACCTCTAAGTAAAACCAACTGATTTGTTGCTAGCAGGCTTATCAAGCAGCAATCCCAACACATGCACACACATTGGGAATCAACTTGGTGGGGTGTGATAACAGAGCACAAGGGACTTGGGTTTTGCTCTTAACAGGCACCCTCTTATCAGAGAATGTTCTGTACTTCTGTACCATAAACACATTTGCGTTACCCTTGCAGGAAGGGCAACCCCAGTAGCATGTTCTCAAAACATTCGTTGGATACTATAATTGCACAAGGAGCTGAGCAAGACGATCCCTATCACAGGTTTTGGCAGAGTAAGCAGCTTGCAAAAGATAAAAAGAAAAGGATGCCAGTCAAGCCAAAAGAGAAGGAAGCTGGGGGTCTTTGCAGAGCAACTCCAGCTCTTGTGAACCTCAGTTACAGAAGAGTCCTGCTGGTTTTGTGTCAGGGTTGATCCTGCAATTTGCTGCCTGGATCCATTTCCTTTGGACAGGGTCAAGCACAAATCACGATACAGGGGCTACGCAGCCCCACAAAGAGCAGCTGTAAACATCGTTCAGCTCTCTGCTGGGTGAGAAGTTGAGCCACTACAGGCTAAACCCAGGCAGAGCACAGAAATTCTGATTGAAGGAGGAGGTGCTCCATTCTGCAGCATGCTTCCTCTTGTCTCACAGGCAGACTGACCACCAAGATTGGTCTTTTGCTGCACAATGCCTAGGAAAACACCAGATGTGTTGCCTGGACAGTGCTTTGTACTTTGTTCTCTCTTGCTCTGGATGGCAGACAAGACAAAGACCTCTTCAAGCAGATTCTCTGAGCCCAGGGAACAGTTTTCACAGGCTCTTGGGCTGAAAGGAATTAAATTAAGCTATAGGAAGCCAGCTGCCATTGAGGCAACAGTGTCAGGGTGGACTGCACAGCAGTTTGCCTTCTTGGGAGGCCAACTAAACCTCAGGGCTACCTTTAAAAAAGCTGCAGCTTCATGAGAGATGGCTTGTGATTACAGCTGTAGGCTACAGCAGCCCAAACTCAGAGCACAGGACATTTTATCCTCATGGCAGCCCTTGCTCACCAAACACTGTGTCAAGACAGACACTTAGAGACTCCTACACCACCTGAATTTGGACAGTGAAGGAAGTGGAAGGAGAGGATAGATTAAACTCAAGGATAAGTGCATCATCTAAGGAAGAGTAACACAGCTTGCTTACAAGATGCTTTCCGAAAACAGAGCTGCCAATCATCAGCTGAACCCTCTCCCCCTTCTAAAGTGGGCGTCACTGTTCCCTAAGCCTAAAGCAACCACAGCAAACTGCCACTGTCATCCTCACCCCAAAGCTGCTCCACTGAGAGCCAGACTAGGCTAGAGCTGAGCAGAGTCCAGCTAGAGCTGGAGACGTCTGCCTGACTCCCTTTGCAAGGATGAGATCCCAACATGCTGAGTGGGACGAGAACAGAGCAAAGCAGGCAGCATGCACTTTGTTTAAAGAAAAAGGAGGTAAGATTTAGTGCTGGACATTAGTTTAGCAATAAGGATGCAGAAGACACGTTTCCCTGAGGGTGGCAGCATGACTCCACAGATGCCATTAGAAAAAAGGCTCAACTACGACAAAGCTGACTGGCAAAGCCTTTTGACTCCATAGAAATCCCAGAGTACACGTGCACACCCCACTCTCTGGTCCACAGCTCCCAAGCATTGCTGATGAACTGCCACTTTGGATTTGCCTGAACCTCTAGAAACCCAAGTGTAATCACTCTCCAGCCTCCTGCAAAGCCACAGAGCCACAGGCTGGAGCCACCAGCTGCCTGCAGGCACGAGCAGCAGCAGCTTTAGGAGGTGGTTCATAGACTGGGGTGCCCACTTCCCATTCCCTTATGTTCTCCCATGAACAGGGACCCTCACTCACATGATGTGACAATCAGCTTTGTAACCCTTGTTAGGGGTTCATCTCACTCACGTGCTGCAGACAAGTCACAGCTATATCGTGTGTGTTGACAGGTCAGTTACTGACTTTTCCATTTCTCAATATTTAAGTTTGGTTTTTTTCCTACTCCCCTACCCGTCTCCATCATCCACTCCATGGGGCTACCAGATCTCAGAGAAGTGAACATTGGAAAAAATTGAGGAGGAAGGCAAAATATGGATTTTGCACCTTGCACACAGTAACATTGCCTTGAAAACTAGTCCTTGTGCCAGGCCTGTCAGTTTATCTTGTGGCAAATATAGTCACCACAGGCATGCTAGGAACCATGCATTCTTCTTTCAAAACCATTTCCCAAGCTCATACCCAACCCAATTTAACCTCTCGCCTCATCAGCAATCCCCCTTCAGAGCCATGTTTTTCTGGGGAAGAGGTAGGAATTAAATTTCCTCATCTCATATTTCTTCCCCCACCTTTTCCCATGAGACGTCATCCCTCAGTGTGCCAGGGCAGCTGCACATTCCAGGAACCCTGATGTTGTACACAGTTTTGGAATTGTGAGATTTTTGCCTGATGCACACTGACCTCAATTAGCCCCAAAGAGGTATAAGGCAAGAGTCACTGCTGTGGTCCCACCAGCTGTAGGGAAAAAGCCCTGCCTGCAGGTGCTGAGCAAATACCAAACCATTACTGATTCTGTCACTTCTCTGAAGGGCTGGACAACACTGGACATCTCCTCCAGGTCACTTCCCTGACCGACATGCTTGCACAAGACAAAACCAGCCAAGCTGTGTATTATGCAGGAGCAACACTGACCTCACTTTTAGGACACAGGTAGCAATCGGAGCAGATTTGATGCTGTGCTCTGACAAAGGCACTTTGGTCAGATCACATATGGTAAATCAGGGCACATATTTTATAGCAGTTCTCCCTCTCACTTTTGACTATTTAGTTTGCAAAACCCCTGCCTTTTAATGTGTTCATTAACCTGTGTAGGACAAGGGAGGCCAAGCTCAACCAGGAGGCCCTTAAAGCATGACTGCAATATCCAGCTGTGCTGCAGCTCTGCACAGCTTTCATGTGTTTTCATTTCTAACACGCAAACACAGAGGGATAAATTGTTCTTGGACAGCCTTGGACACAATTTAAAGAAAACTCTGACAGGCAGCAGAACATCATTCTCAGAGAAAGGACAGGAAGAACTCCATGGAAAAGAGGGCCACTATCCATACCACTAGTTAAAACCCTGCAGAAAGTGTCAGGCACATGGCAGCGGGACTACACTCATGACTTTTATCCTGGGCCCAACTTCTTTCCAGATGCAGACAGCTGGAGCCTCAGTGATAGAAACTGTTGTACCATGCAGCCATGAGAAGCACCTGCTAAGGTAGCCAGCCCTTCCCAGACTGCTATATATTACTGTATGTTAAATCCACTGGTCATCAGGACATTTATAGTCAACTGTGGGCAGCAGTGGAAAGAAGGCATATCCACTGCTGGAAGCTGTTTATTTGGGAATTTCTCGTGTCTCTTCAGATAAATGCTGCCAGCAGGCAGGCAATAACATTGTCAAAACTTACCCATTAGTATGCAATTTAATGAAGGACCATCTTAGAATCTTACTTACCACTCCACGCAAGGTTGGAGGTATTAGCCCACAGTAGACAGGGATAAAGGTGCTGCAGACACAGGCCTGAGGGAGAAAGAGATCCAGAATGTAAGAACCAGATCAAAGGCTACTGAAACTATTGCTCTTGTCAGAACACTGTGCTGGCATGTGCTCACAATTATACTCCAGTACTAAGGACATTTGGAGACCAAGGCAAAACAAAACTGCATGCAGTTCCTGCCCAGCCCTCTGCAGTAAGATTCTATTCACCTGGATCAGTTCCTCCTTGGAGTTGAAGTCTGACAGTATCACATTTTCTCCATCAGAGACCCGTGTCAGGGAAATACCCAAACGTCCTGCTGCAACCTCATGCCCATTATCTGGCACAGTCTTGGACAGGCACATCCGAATGGTCTTCACCAAGTTGAAAGAGGGATGGAGTGGGCCCAAGAACCTCTTCCGGGCTTCTTTTGACACCCGAATAATGCTGGCACCAGCCTCACCTGCAACGACAGAAAGACAAATGCACCATGAAATGCTACCAAAAACAGTCTTCTCCTTTACAAAACTAGGCACAGAAAAGCCTCATTCCCAGCTTTCCCCAGAGGTTTCTCCCCAATGGCAGATATACAACTCAAACCAAGAGGTTATTACAGGGGGTGTTACAGAGGTCATGGAAGTTTGCTGTCTTGGCCCTCACACTCTTCCATCACAAAGAGCTACGCTCCTCTTACTTATGTTTTACGAAGTCACGGAAGATCCCGTGCATCTGACTAAAGGTTCACACTTTTTTTTAGATCCTGGCCAGCGCAGGGCTGGTGAAAACAAACTAAGAAAGAAAATAAGGCTGATACTTCAACAGCTTTGAGCTTATGGATAAATCCACTTCAAAACATATTCCCCCTAACAGCTTTCTAGTAAGCATCTTTTTCCTGACAGGAAAAAGAATCATCAGCCTGTAAGCAAAAGTACCAGATCAGGAATGTTGGGTGCTTTCCAGCTAAGTGATCCCACCTCTGCTGTGAATGTCAGCCACATCTCAAGTGAGCAAGAGGGACTACTGACCCCCATTAGGGAATCAGTGACTTAGTCCCTCCTACAGAGCCTCTGGTGTCCCATCCCTTCCATATCCAATTCCACAGCACTAAACTAGGCCCTGATGGCAAGCAGGACTCCTGAAGCTTTACCCTTTCACACAGTGACCCCGCTGGGTTTGAGGAGAGGAGACATCCCAGCTGCACAAAAGGGAAGGCATGTGCTAAGCCCATTATCTCAGTCACTAGGAGCTCCATCTGGCAAGTGCATCAGAGCTCTCCAGTAGGAAAAAAAGGATGGGAGGAAACAAAAATACAAAACTACAGTGTCCAGCATGTTGCCCTTTGCACTCACTGACTGCTGCCTCCACACACATCCAGCCAGGGTGAGATACAACAGCTTCTCTAAGTACCAGCTTATCACTGCATTCCAAGGATTGTCAGGAACATACATGTGAGAAGAATATGAGGGAAAGAATCAAAGAAACCAGGAGAAAAGAAACAGGCTTTTACAAATGAAGACTCCTCTCCAATCAAACTGGAGGTCAGTTCCTGGAAAAAGATGATAGACTACCAGTTCAAGCCAACTGCATGTCCCCTCATTTTCCTCTCCCACTCAGTTTTTCAATTGCAAAAACAAGACAGCAGAGTGAAAGAACTCAAGTTAGACCCAGGTTAATAAATACAATGGAGATAAGCGCAACAACCCCCAATGCTATGTTGACACATCCCAATCTTTTGCAATACACGTGTGCCAGCAACATGTTTTCCATCAATGCAGCATGGGAACGTGATTCTGGGCTTAGGAAACCCATCAACACCAGTAGCTCAAGCACATCGAGAACTGGACCCTTGAACATCACCAGAGACTCTGAGGTCAGGATTTTAGGCACTGTGAGGTAGCAACTTAGCAGAAAAGCCAAAGTTCCCCCTCTGAAGCAATTTTTAGCCCTGTAATCCCAGTCTTCTGTCCTAGAGCAATGTTTAGCAGTCTAATTCTGATCTTACTTACTCAATTAGCAGTAAGCCATTGAGCCCAGCCTGTTCCAGATAGTAACCGCATGGCTCAACATCCTTCCCAACACAAAAGAAATACCCTTCATCATCACTGTGACATTAGCACTCAAAATGCACCCTAAGACACCTTCCTGTCTGTCAAGGGGAGGAAAGACACACAAAGAAACTGCTGTCGAGCAAAAAACTGAAGGAATCCCAGCCCAGTGCTTCGGCCACATCACCCCATATAGGAAACTCCTCTGCACTGAGTGCATTGCAGGGAATTTTGGCTTGGTTGAAACCCCCAGCGGGAGGGTGGGTGTTGAGCATGCAGCTGAGGGGAGAGCCCTGTGTGCAAAGGCTGTGCTGAGGGGAGTGTGGGTTACCCAAGAGATGGCACTTAGAGAACGATGCTTTCAGGCTTGGCATCTCAGTGTGCAGAAAGCCTTGACAGCAATACTGAAAACAACTGCAACTAAATGGAGCTTATGATTGTTTGAACAAAAATGTGAGCTGGAAGGGGTTGGGGCTTTTTTAAGAAAAACAAGAGAGCAAAGTCCCGACTCTGCCAGGAAACAGCATTTGAGGGGAGCCCCAAGTTGCAGCTGCCTGCTCGATCACTGTTTCACACCCAAGAGGGCAAAGTAAGATTATTGCTAATTAGCAAGTTTATTCTTTGAATACTTTTCTGGGTGTTTTTTGGTTTGGGTTCCTTTTATACACATATGCATACATGCATGCCCACAAGAGCTTTGAGGCACTTCTGTTTAAAGACATCTGTGATTCTGTTGGACACACTGGATCACTTGCACCAAAGCTGGATGTGGAATTCCTCTGTGGGAAGACATGGGCACACGGTGACCTGCAGTACCACCAGCTTTCCAGAAAATAAGGCTAGCTGAGGGTTCAGCCAAAGAAGCCAGGTTTATGTAGCTAGATCTGTGATAGATGACAAGTCCTCTTGGAAATATATTTGGGAGGGGAGAAAAGATGGGACAGTGTTTTAATCCTGTTACTACCAGAAGTGCTATTCCAGGAAAACTGGCTCAAATTCTGTTTGCAGTCTGTCAGAGGGAGCAGCTGAATTAGAGGCAGTCAAGAGAGATAACTCCTACAGGGGTCAGCCACCACCTCTCAACTATTTCTAGGACTAGTCCAGTGCCAACTGCAGTCCTTAGGAAAGCTTCTCATTGTTTTTGATGGATCTAGTGATTCAGGACACAGAGTCACGTGAAAAAGCTGAATTAAATTTGTATTTCCTTATTGAGGTACATACCACAGGGCAGAGGCAATCCCTAATAGGTGGCAGTGTTTGCTGAGAAAAATTTCATTCTTCTCACACCAACCAACTAATTCAACACCTTTCCCTACACAGATTTACTAAGCACATCTTCCTCAAAAATGTTCCATTAATATATGTGGAATATTTCATTTTCATTAGAAAACTCACATCCCCCTTTACCCCCACCCATGCCCCACTGGGTGTTGTTATACATAAACCCAAGTACTGCAGGGCTATTGCCCTTATCTGAATTTCAGCTGCGATGACGCAAAGGAGCATCACACCGCTGCGTCCTGAAACACCCCAACGTGTCCTTTGCCAGAAAAGGGAGGCCAGCTGCTCTCCCTCTGCTGATTTGTCCTCTGCAGTGGCTACAAGGGGCAGGATAGTGGCACCCGTGGGAAAAGCCTGAAGGCAGCTGCTAGCTCACATTTCATTTTTATGCTATATCAATCCAGCTTCACATTAGTTTACTGACACAGAGTTAGATTATTCCTTTTAACAACTGAGTTTCATCTCTATCTGTCATGCTCAACTCCAAAATAACTCAGTAACTAAGTCTGTACTGCCTGGCATCCCCTAAACTCTAACCTGAAAAGCATTCAAGCAGCACGTGCTATTTATAACTGTAAACAAACACCCCAGCAGAGCAGCCTGCTGCTCCTCTGTCTCTGGAACAGCAGAGCTGAAGATCCATCACCTAAAAGTGATGTTACCCAGGCAGTTAGGAAGACCCTTAACTCCTGCTAAGGGCTCTGGGATGAAACAGAAAGGCTACTCCAAACCTGTGCAGTGCGTAAGGACGAGGACCATCGCAAAGCTTAAACACTGCATGTTTAAGTGGGGAAGAAGGGCCTCTTCAGACCCACATCTGCAGCAGCAGGGCTTTGGCACCAAGGACATCAGGACGGTCTCCTGTTAAACCACGTTAGGCCATGTTGATATAGATTTGCCAGCCAGTAAAATCACAGATGACCCATGAAGTATTTCAAATGGAAAAAAGTGCCTAAGACACAGACAAAAATAGGAGCAGAGCAAGCTACTAGATGGGGGGAAGGGCATTCTGGATATTTAACCCAGCAGCTCATGCATGACACTGCAGCTCCCTCTGGGAGAGCTCCGGGCCAGCACAAAGATCACTCTCTGCGCCAGGGACATTCCCACTCCCTGCCTAGTGCAACAGTAAACAGGATACAAACTTAAGGGAAAAGTTCTCAACAGGGGTGGAGAGCAGAGGATGGCACAGAGAGCTGGTGGGTGCAGCGACAGCATTCGCTGTCCCTACTGGATGGAGGCACAGAGAGGTCACACCCCAGACTGCAGATGCCATAACCTGCCTGGACTAGTGGGGCAGGCAGGAAACTCTGCCGAGCCTCACTAAACCTGCTTCTCATTCAACACCAACAGATGGACTCCTTCCTACACATCAGCAACACAGGAGGCACCACTCCTCCCTCCTCATTCCCATTACCCAGCTAAGGCTCCAGACTGGCCCAACACCAACAGCTCTGAAAGGAAGCCAACTAGCAGAGGGAAGCACAGGTACTTTTGGTATTCCAGCATGTATGTCCCTTTTAAGAGTCCCCAGCTAAAATCTTCACACTTTGCTTTCAATGCAGCTGGTTGCTAAGAACTGCTGGAATTGTCATTATCCCATTGGAAGATCCCAGTCTGGATGTGAATTTAGGAATAGGATGAGTCAGAAGGAATTTATTAGCATGATCTTCCCCAACATTAATTTATCTTGGTTGCCCATCTCTTGCTATTTCAGCTGTTCCTGTGCCACATACATGGAAGAACTAAAAGTCAGTCTCTGACAATGAGCAGAGGTTTCAGGAGAGCTGTTCCATGTTCTTCCAGGGCACAAATCCTCAAGCTGCTCCAGCTCAGCATGCACAGCTCCTGCACTTGCCTCTTCTCTAGATACTGAGAGTAAGCAGTGCACATGCTTTCCTGCCTGGCTTCTCCCAGGAGATGATACAGTCCTAATTATAACACAGTCCTGTCACCAGCACAAAAGAAACCCACAAAGCTGTAAACAAGAGGCACCAAAACAGAAGTTTTCAAACTGACATCTAGAAAATAATTAACAGAGAACTTTATTGGATGTTTCCTCATGGGTAGTTCAGATCATCAGAAAGTGCCTGTTTGTTCACCCCAAGGAGCAGTGCACAGCAATGTGCCAGTGACCCAAAGACAACCCCAATTCTTGTGGGCAGTGACCTCAGTTTGTGGAAGATCCCACTGCTTGAGGAGACTTCTGTTCTGCTTTCCACACTCACGCTGAAGCAACCCAGTTTCCACTTATTGTCCCAAGAGAGCAAAAACCAGCCAACGTTTCAGCCAAGCTGAACAAAGGCCAGCGTCTCCTGAATGGGAACCTGACCCAAGCTGTTCTCTGGTGGCCCATCAGTGAGGCTGAACAGATGTCAAAGGGGTCCCCAAAGACAAATCCATGCCAGCAGGGAATAAAGAGCAATGTTTTACAATCTGCCCTTATAAGACATATTCAGGTGATAGGTGTACCCCACTGTTGGTGACAACTCTTTAATTTCGGTCTGAAATCCTGGACAGACACCTAAAAGCACTGGGTGTGGAAAGAATATCCCTCACTTGCTGGAAGTTGTAAAATTGCCACTATTTGACACAAATAAAAGCCACACATTTTTAAACATTTGAGGCTGGGGGATGGCAGCTAGTAGTGAAGTCTTTAAAAGCACCAAATCTTTTCACATCTGTGCACATCTTCCTGTAAGCCAGTTACATTGAGAAACACCATGTACCAGAACAAGCTGTTCTTCTGGGACTTCCCTAATTTTTGTTGTTTTGATGTATGTTTTTTATTTCTTTTCAGGTCTTCACTCAGTCCTTCTCTCCAACTATTTTGCCATTAGATAATAGACATTTCAGCTCACTTGGATCCAGATAAGAGATACAGGAAGGAAACTTTTCTTTTTATTTTTGGTGATACGTAGGAGGTAAACAAAGCTCCCGTCACAACCACACCCACTCAGTTTGCAGACAGTCCTACTGCTCGACCAGCTGTTCCCTGTGGCAAGTAACTTTTCTCATCAGGGGCTCTGTGCAGGTATTTGACCTCAGAGTTCAACAAACCAACAATTTTGTAAAGGAGAGTTCTTAGACAGCCTGGCCACCAGCTGTACAAAATGGCGTTTCTCCCCCTTTGCTCGGGAATGAGAGGCACTGACACATATCCTACTGCAGCAGCTCCTAGGGATCCCTCTTACACTACAGTCAGCAACGCCTGTTCTGACCGTACAGGTAGGGCAGGTGCAAACACCAAGAGAAAGAGACAGCTTTTCAAATAGAGCCAGCTCTTGCAGCCAGAGGCAGATGCTAGAAGAAGGGCTCAGCCCACAATACTTTCTGGTTCAGATTCTTCACACTCAGCATTCCTTATACAAGGCACAAACTGTGTTTAGCCCAAGACACACTCTGCAGCAAGAGGGCTACGTGAATTCAGATCATTTGCAACTGCATCAGAACCAGAGGCCTCTCTCTTAACGTGTCTGTCCCAAGATGTTTGCTTTTCTATTTCAACTGGGAAAAAAAAAAAAAGCTGACAGTCATGTTACCTGTTTAAATAAAGCCAAACCAAAAGGAAACATTTTTCCCATTTGAGCCAAAAGATATGGTTAGTGTGCTCTAGATACCAGTTAATAGATGAACCAGAACTATTGCCACATGCTAGATATGAGGAACATAAAAGGAAGATCTGCTTTTAAGTTGCCAGGGTTTCTACCTCTTGCACAGAGCAGCTCACCAGGCAGCCCACAGTGACTGCCACATGCCCATCCATCAACTGGTACCTGCGGGGTAGGACCCTCATGCAAGCCCAAGTGCAGATGCACCACTCATACCTCACCTTAAGGCCCATTGTTCTGCTTTGTACAGAAGCAAACCGGCTTTGGGAGAGCAGGCATAAGAGCTCCCAGACTTGATGTCTCTAGTTAAACCTTTGCACTGGTCTTAATGAAGAGTCGGCACACCAAAGCCTCACCAGAACGGCTGCTCTGCAAGCTGAGACTTGCTTTGATTCTGTGGTCAGGAGCGCTTATTTTCGCAACACAAACCCAAAAACAGCACAGCTGCTGCTGTGAAACAATCGATAGGAAGGGCAGGAGGCAGCTCAGTGCAGACAGCCAGCCAGGATTGCTGGCACAACCACAACAGCAACACCCACTAGTCTAATCTTTCTCTACTGTAATGCCCTAATACGAGGCTTAATGCTGCATTTCTGCTCGTAGCATTAGAGAAATTAAATGACGTAACAGTGCATGAAAAGGAAAAGCTGCTCAGGACCCCAGGTAAGCTGAACTGAAAGCCATGTTCCATCTTCATCCATCCATCAATCCCTGTCAATGCTATAGTGCAACTCAAACTGCATGGGATGACAAAAAAAGGGGATTCACAAGAGTAGACAAGATCCTTGCTGCTCACTTTGGACCAGGTAATGCTGAGTTTGAAGCAATTTTTTTAAAAACAAGTACTCACCTAGAGAAAGCTAATGGAGGGGAGAAACAGACCAAAACCCATGCTGTAATGATGAGAAATTACCTTTCTTCTCTGGTCTGCACAGAGGCAGAAGTGGAACCACATCCAAATCTCACTTTATTCAGCTGAGTGAAAACGATTAACACAAAGCCTACAGTCACTGTCATTCCGAGAGGGAAATAGTACAGAAAGACCAAGCCTCACCCATGTGCACAATGTTGCACACACAGTTCATGTTCGCTTCTCAGGGTCAGTTTGCGGGATGGCATCACACACACCACTAGACAAAACTGAACTGTTTCCACTTCACAGGAGAGGCATTACTAGAGGAAAAATGTTTTAGAAAGAGATAAGGGCAGGAGAGTAGATACCTTTGCCAGGCACCACAGATCCACAAAGACAAAAACTGGAGTTACCAGTCATCATTTCTACTTCCAGTCTGAAGAAATAGCTGCCACTCCAGCAGCACTTCAGCTTTATCACACACCAGCCACTACCCTCAGCTGGCTCACCAACACCAAAACAAAGCCCACACACAGCTTTTGGTGGCTATCAGCCTAAGCCCTGCTGAATGCTTTCCTGTGTTTTTCCCGGTGGCAATTGTTCCATGTTCAGAGATGATACCACAGACATGGCTGGCTCTGTCACACAGCAGCTTCTCTTTCTCCCCGTCCTTTCCACTGTACACTTCTGCGACTGCTAAAACCCTGACACAGATGAGAGGAACAGCCCTGACACCCTCCACTGGCTCTCAGCCTGCATCATGCCCAGCTCTCATGCTCACAAGGCTGGCCAACTGCTCCAATGCGTGCCAAGCCCCTCCCTGTGCACCTGTGAGCACAATTCCTGCTGGGCCTTCTTTGCCTTCCCATCTCACACGGGCAGGTCCAGTGCCGCCTTACACCCCAAACTCTGCCCCGCTGGCCCTGGCCTGAGCAGGGCAGACTCCAGCAAGGAAGTGAGAATCAAAAGCTTAGTTTCCAAAGCAGTCCTCTGGCAAAGGGGTGTTAGCATTTTGCTCCAGAAGGATCCTCATTTGTTGGAGCAGCTTCAGGCAGATCACAAGGTAAGCTGCATACCTTGGGAACCACAGCAAGAAGATCTAGAAACTGATGCTACCTTTCTTCCAGAGACATCAGCAGTGGCCCCGCAGCCACAACATGACTGGGTTTCTGAAAACAACTATGTGAGCAGGACAGGAACTACTCACAAAGGGTTGCACAGACCCCTGCAGGGGAAAAGCCTCTGTTCAACCCTTCCTGCAGGGCTGAGCACACAAACAAGAACAGCAGGACAGATGCTCAGATGAACATCTGACAGATGAACTCTTCTGTGTGCAGAAATACAGCTAGTAGTTAAATGCTTCCCTTAAAGATTATTTTACCAATTCCACTATGTAAGAACACTAGGATAGATAAATCAATATAACTCCCTGTGCTGACAGCCCACTCTGAAACAGAACTATAGCATAACTACGGCAGCCTGAATCCACACTCTGCCTCCATAATACACTGAATTTTTTTTTTTTTGCCAGGCCCAGCACTGAATCAGCAGCATTCAATGCAGCCAGCAAGACTGGCCCTTCTAATTAACATATGTAAAGGTATTCTTGCATTTACACCCTCAGATGCCACCTCCTCTACTTCAGGATGCTAAACTAGATAATCCACAGGAGTGGCAGCTCAGAGACTGCCAGAACCTCCAACGCTACAGTGATATTCAATCCTTTAAATCCTAAGCCTAAAAAAGGCCTCCAAAACCAATATCCATCTAAACACACTTCAGTGTATGAAGAAGAGAATGAACCATTCTCAGAAGAAATCCTCCAGGCACAGCACAGCAAAAAGCCTAGGAAACAGTGGCAGAAGACATTTCATGAGCTTGCAGATTCCAAAGGTCTTGTCAGGCAGAAGTCATCATTGGGGATTTGGCCTTTATCTGTACCAGAAAGCACAACCAGTTCAGTTCTGGGCGAGTGCCAGAGGGCAGCAGAAAGCCCTGGGTTCTAATAAAGCTACCAGCTCCCACACCTGATGTAACACACTGTACAGCAGATCAGCACAACCCCAGGGGCAGGATCAGGCCTGCCACAAGCAGCTGTTGTATCACAGGTTACAAACTCTCTCCCCTCCTTTCCTCTGGCCTTCGAAGCTACAAATGGCAGGGCTACAACAGTCTCCAGCATCTTTTCTCCACTCCCAGGTTCACTAATTGCCTCTCTCCCATTTGCTTCTTGGAAGGGATTTTCTACTGCCCCAGACTTTATCACTTCAATGACACATTCTGCCTTTTCCCAAGGACATGGACTTATTTAGGGCCTTCCACATGGAATCATTTCCTCTAACCCTCTTTTTCACTAGATCTTACTCTACTTGCTTGACAAGGCACACAGCCCAAGGCAAATACATATGCATAGCCTCTGCTGACTCTTTCACATAATTGAAGACACATCCTGACTTTCACCTCAAGTCCCAAGAACACTTAGCAGAAAGGAAGAGGACAAGTATTAGAGCTGGGCAACAGAAGTGTAGAAGTGCAGAAGATTCAATGGAAAAGTGGTGGCCATTTTGGAATCCAGCCAGGAGTAGGGTTTGTGTTGCAAAGAGCAAAGTGAACAGGACTCACCCACTCACACTGCTCCTTGGAATAAGATTTCTGAGGTGTTGCAAAGGTCCTGTAGTTAGAAGGCCTGCCCATTCCCATCTCCAGAAAGAAGGAATGCTGACTAATTACCATTTCCAGCCCTTGCATGGTCCTCTTCAAGTGCAGTAAAAAGCAAGCACAGAAGACATGGAAATCCTCTCCAGCCAAGTTAGAGAGCATTTCATCTGTGCTTCATGGAGGGCACAGAGAGAATCGTGGAGAAATCCAGAGGGAGCAGGGGCCCAACATCTGAGTACAGTCCCAAGCTCCCTGCACTGGAAGGTAACACAGCCCCCGACAGACAGGAAACAAGCACCACCAGCTACTGGACATGCAGGCAGAGCTGCTGTAACCAGTGCTGCAGCGGGAGTTTGGAACTGAATGACAAGGCAAGAAATTTGAGGAAGGCCTTTTGATTTATCAAGACTAAACTTCCAAACACAATCAGAAAGTGGACATAGGACCCTGAAGAACATAGGACAGCTTCTCCTATTTTATATGGAGGCCTCGCAGTTGCCTTGAGGAGTTTGGGGAGCTAAGAGGCAGAAAGAAGTGGAACAGCTCAGCCATGCTGCAGGGTCAAGAGGCTTGCTGAACCTATGGGTCAGAAGAGTGACCGTGCAAAGACCTCTTGTGTTGTTGCCTGTGCCAATGCACAGCTGCTGCCATGGCTGAGAGCAAGGCTGGCACCGAGCTGCTCTGCACACCTGCTGCCTATGTGGGGTGCCAAAAGAGTAAACACATGCCTTGCTAGGACAATGTTTCTTCCTAGAAGCGGCTCCTTAGCTTCCCTCACACTCATCAACAAGATGCCTGCAAGACCACCTTTCCTTACAGGAGCTTCCTTACTAGAGCCAGGCAGACAGCAGGAACAAGCGCCTCCCCTCCCAGCAAAAGGTACTGCAGGGTGCTCTGGCTGCCAGCTCACTCCTCTGGACACCTGATCCCACAGCCCTGTGACTGCTGAGGGCATTGATCCAGGCTCAGCACCTTCTCCACTGAGCCAGTGAACATTTCCGACTATGTCAGCACAGAACATCTCCCCCCCACACCTCTATTTTCCACCACAGAAAAAATCTTTACCACCTCCAAGGAGAACCAGAAGGTTCCCCATGAACTACATCCATATCTCCATGTATGTACATAAGGGTGTCTCTCCTTCCTGGGCTGGGGCTGCTGAGCTCAACAACTTTGTCCCCAGGGAGGGCCTCTGCAGGAGGTACAAGTGCCCATCTCCTGTGCAAGGAGGGACCTGCCTACTGACACACCACGGATGGTACAAAATTTTCCTTTGTGTCCCTGTGGAGATCCATAGTTCTCTTCGTGCAGCCACAGAAGACAGCATCACATATACTTCCCCTAGGATAAGCATCCTGAATCATGCTTTGGCCAGCATAAACTGGCATTGCTCTGAGGATTCCATAGACTCTAAGCTGGTTTATTTCCCTCTCTCAGTCTGGGATTTGGTGTTAAGATTACACACACACAGAGAAAATAAATCTCCATGACCCATTCTTAAGCCTTTGCATGCACATAATTAAATTGCGGAAGCACAACATTTAAGATGCTGATATTGCTAATTATCTCAGTTTCAAAGGGTTTGGTTGGTTGGCTTTTTTCTTCTTTTCTTTTCTTTTTTTTTTTTCTCCTGCTACCCAATGGGAAAAGTCTCTACATTTCAGCAGCACATTTCCTGGTGGTCACATGATGACAGCTGACCAGCAGACCTGAATGTCAAATAACTTATTTCATCTCAGGTCAAGCCTGAGATAGAGTCGTGGTTAAGACAGTAATTTAAAATAATTAAATAAATAAATGCTGTAAACAACCCAAGAAGAGCTATCCAAAGAGCATCCCAAACAACACTACTCAATCTAGCAGATACATGGCCTCCTTTCTGTATTCTTAGTACTAAAAGCATCCCCTCAGCTTGCTTTCTCATTTTCCATTGACCTTGTCATGCCTTAGGAGAACAGCTAACTTCCACAGATGGGGGTTTGATAGCCAGCTTTGCGTTTGACAGCAGAACCCACCTCTTCCCCCAAAACAGAAGCAATTCAACAGCTCCAACCCACCCTCAAAGAGGGCTGTCTAGGACAACATTCACATGCCATGCAGACAATTGAGATGCTGTTGGTTAACTATGACTCAGAGGGACCTCAGTACCAGCAAAGACAGCTTTTCAGAGATTACAGCTTCACATCCCATCATTTATTCAGGCTGCTATGCTCCCAAAGCAGGCACAACAAACCCCATACAGCTCACCAAAGTGAGACAATTCAAGACCTTAACAAAAATATATTCCCTACTCAGTATTAGAGATTAAAGAATCCAACAGTAGCTGCATTTTAGCATTTCTCGTGACTGAAAAAGGACAGTCTCACCATGTTACATAAGCCAGTTTTTCTCATCCAGGACAGTGACTTACAGATTTATACAGACAAGTGACCATCCTCTAAGCTCCAAACCTAGCATTTGTGAAAAGCTGCAGAATTTGAGGTATGCACGAAGAGGAGACTGCAAAGCCAGGATGAAAACTTTTCACTTCCTTGGCATATAAAGGTTCATTTCCTGACGTGCTGGACTCCAACATCCCCCAAGAGACATTATTGGCACGACAGAGGCTATTTTCCAGAAAACCCTTGGGGCAAGAAGCTATTCATGCCACAACACTGCACTATGCACAATCAAGTAACTTGTAAAGATGAGACTGCCCAATGCACCTTGATAGCCCCACAGATTATTCTGGTGGAAAAATTGCAATGCTTTTTCATGCCAGCAAACAAAAGAACCTCAAAGCTGGAGAGAAAGCACTTCAGATGCAGGGCAACATCACTGTTGTAACCTTGAACAATAAATCCAAGATCCCTGCAACTTAATGGTAAAGTGCTTAACCAGAGCTAGGCAAGGTCGTATCAGACTGTAAATACCTCCTGATCTCTTACATAAATATAAGGTGCCCTGCCTAAGTAATATGCATGCCCAATGTTGTTTTCTTTGGTATTCTCAAACACACCTTTGAAGCTCACAGTGTGCTCTAAAGGCTGCAGATCACTTGGTCAGGGCTTTCAGTTCAGTGTCAGCCCATAGCAAAGCCTTCCTGTCCTAGACAAACGATGACAGTGTGGTCTTAACTCATGGAGAAGGCAGAATGAATTCACAGGCAAGCTGGACAGATGCAATGACCAGAGGGGAAAAAGCTGGAAAAGAAACCACTAACTGGGATCTTATTCTCTGAAGTCAAGGAAGATTTCTGCTCTCTCTGATCAGGGTCCAAAAGATTGGAATCAAAGCAAAACCCCCAAGGAAGAGGTTTTTCCACTCCTCCCCAGCCAGGACTTGTCTCTGCACAGTAGAGTCTTCTTGAGTTCACAGGCATTAGGACACTAACTTTATCTACACACAGTCAAATAAGCAAAGCTTCTGCAAAATTCCCCTCTGCTTGTCATTCATCAAAAGACACTATTTAGCATTTCAATTTCATGGACAGGGCAACAGACACTGCCGAGTAGCAGTTGCAATAACATTCAAAGCCCATGGGCTACACCACCTGCTCTCAGCAAACAGAGGTACTCGGGCCCCTACAAGACCCTGTACGAGAATGAACTGCTCTCCTAGTTCAGGCTCAGCTGTACCTCCTGCCCTGTCCCCTTTTGCCCCCATGATTTCATTCTAACCTCTGGACCTCTGCCTGGAAGCTGCACTGTCAGAAGGGTTTATGACACAGACAAGGTACGGCGATACCGTGGCCCAGCCACGCACACCATGTGCTTTTACTTTCAGAAGTCAGCTCTGTTGCCTTAGAGCTGCTCTCTACCCAAGATACATGTCAGTCACACAGGTGAGTCAGAAGAAAGCAGTTCCAGAGAAGTCAAACAGAAGAAAGAACGGGAACACCCAAGACCCAAGCCTTGCTTAGCTTTAAAGAACATGGTTTGCCCTCCTTCAGGAGGTAGGCAAATGTTTCCTAGAAGGTGGCCCCTAACTGAGTCCTCTTAATAATGCCTCCCACTGTACCTCACAGGGAATGGGAAAACCTATTTTGATTCACAGAAAGCCCTCTACCAGGTTGGATGCGTCCCTTAGAGCAGGCATCATGACACATCATGGATGCTCTGGACATATAAATAGCAAGGACAAAGCAGACATGATAACAGGATTGCTCAGCACTCAGAATGCCATCTGAGCAAGGCAAAGGATTTGGGCACTACCGTCAGCCTGTCTCACACTTGTGCCACGCCTTCAAGTGGCAGAGGGATCACCCAGTTAGGGAACTAATTGGGGAGTCACCTCTTCAACAGAAGCAACAGTAATTAAATAACTAAATCCCTGGCAGCTATTTGCAAATGGATCCCTACACAAGAAGGGATTAGGGATTATTATCCCTTGTCCGCAGTAAAAGTTGGCACCAGGGCACCACTACAACCTTTGAGATCTCAGATTGGGGTCTGAACAGCTGTCAAGAGCTTCCCATCAAGCTCCAGAAGTTACGGTGACACTTCAGGGGGCATTTCTGGAAACAAAACGCTCAAGAAGGGAAGCTTCAAACCTAACTACACAGAGAATGCTAACTCTAGTTGCACGAAGGCTTCATCTCAAACCTGTCTCCAAAAAAAAAAAAAAAATTTCTGAGGAAAAACACCTGTGATCAAGGTGAGAGAACTTCAAGCAGTAAACAGCTCTGGCTGCCCTTGGCTCTAGGAGAAGCTCATAACTCTCTGACATGAAATAGGTATACCTGATTCTCTCACACCACATTCCCGTTTCAAGTTTAAGAAACTTTTCTGCATTTGTTATTCTCAACATAAAAGTTTCCAAGTATGGACTCTAACTCCTGTTTGTTGACTTCCTCCCATATGCAAAACGACAAAAAAGCCTGGAGGCACCACAGACCATTTCCTTCAGCTGTTCCCCAGGCATAGGGACACACTACACTATGTGCTTGCTTCGGAGCTAACTTTTTAAGGTTATTCTGTAACTTGAAAACAGAGATAAAATCTAACTGGAGATCTAGCTGTTGCAGAGGGCAAGAGAATTCCTCAGTGCCTAAGACCCCAAGAAATAACCCTTTTCCAGAAATAAATATGCAGATTGAAGGATGTGCTACTCAGAGTTGCTGCCCAACTCCCATCTGCACAGGCAAATTCGATGTCTCCATCTCCAGCTGTTTCACCTCCCGTTCGCAGCCACCAAGAGCCGGTGCCCACACGGCGAGAGGCTCCTCTCCTCACCCAGAGCCCCACCACACCTACACTCAAGCAAGGTAAACCCACAAACCGAGCCCAGCGAGTCCACATTATCTATGTCTGTGCGGGTGGGTGTCAGAACCAGGAGCCCTGCGCTGACTTCCTACCATCAGGGGCCTCCTTGCCCTCAGCCACCCGCCAGGGACCGGGCCGGGGGGAAAGGCCTTGAAAACAAAGCGCCGCTCGCATTTCGGGAGGAGGAGGGCGCAGCGCTATTTGCACATACATACGTATATACACCCATACTCCCTCGCTCTTGCTCTAATTAACAAATTAGCCGTAACGAAGGGAAGAGGCGAAGGAGCGCCGGGCTCGGCCCGCGCTTACCGAGGCAGGCGCCGCTGACGAGGGCGGTGGCGGTGAGCGCCCCGGCCGAGGCGCCGTACACCTTCTTGGCGTTGGCGACCAGGAACGGGGCATGTTCCTGCAGGCAGCTGGCCACGCCGATGTGGTAGACCCCCAGGAAGCCGCAGCCGGCGAAGGAGATATTCCAGGTGGAGTCCAGCGGGAACATGGCCTCCGCGCCCCGCTGGGGGCGGGGGGTGCACGGGGGAAGCAGCAGCAGCCGCGGCGGAGAGGTGAAGCCGCGGGTCTCTTCTCGCACCGCCTCGGGACGGGCGGGACAGCCGGGAAGTGTCGCTGCCGAAGACACACTCGGTA
>VZRO01004893.1:151165-161419 GCA_013397915.1 Daphoenositta chrysoptera | reverse complement strand
AACCCCTCGCCCGGCCCGGGGGCATTGCGGGCGCTCGCCGTCTGCCGAGCCGGGCCGGCCGAGCCGGGCCGGCCGAGCCGGGCCAGCCGAGCCAGGGCAGCCGAGCCAGGGCAGCCGTGCCAGCGCCGCCTTGAAGCGGCAGGGGCCGAGCCAGCTCCTCGGAGAAGAGGGTTGCGGCTGCTCGCAGCACCCCAAACCTCCCCTGTCCCGGGGCAGCAGGCTGTCCTTCCCTCACGGAACATCCTGATTCTTGGCATCTTCTCCAAGTCTTTGGGGTTTCCTTTGTTTTTCAGGGAATGGGCACGAAACGTGAGAGAATGGGAAAAGCTTTCCCCTTTCACAAAAAGCTGAGGAGTCAGAAGGAGGCAAGTCTTGTCACAGCAATAGGGCAAGAACTGGGAAAAAAGCAATCCCCCTTTCCCCCCTCAACAGCTTTCTCTGCCTCTAAACTCATAGGGTCGTTGGAAGCGACCCACAAGGATCATCGAGTCCAGCTCCTGGACCTGCACAGGATGTCCCCAAGAGTCACACCATGTGCCCAAGAGTATTATCCAAATGCTTCTTGAACTCTTGTGAAGGCTTGTGTTGAGACCACTTCCCTGGGGAGCTGTTCCAGTGCCCAGCCACCCTCTGGGTGAAGAACCTTTTTCTAATATCCTACTTGAACCTCCCCTGACACAGCTTCAGGCCATTCCCTCGGGTTCTGCCACTGGTCACCAGAGAGAAGAGATCAGTGTCTGTTCCTCCTCTTCCCTTCACAAGGAAGTTGTAGTGTGTTGTATACTAATCACCAAAACACACACAGTTGCTTACCTTTGCTAACCTTTTCTCAACATTTTTTGCCTCTAAGTTCACCAAAATGCTTAGATTTAGTCAGGGCAACTGTGATTTTCAGTAGTACTTCTGCACAAGCTCGCCACAGAGCAGCACTGGGTGAGAGGCCAGTGCTAGCAGGTCATCAAAATAGATTGCAGAAGCTGTAAAGATCCCCTTGCCATGAACAATACAGACTACAGTCATCCAAATCATTAAGTATGAAAGTTTACAGAGGCATCAAAAAGATCAGCATAGCGAGAGAAGCAGCTGCTCTACTCAAAGCTAGGAAGCAAGATCAGCAGGAGGGAGGTTCGGGGGACACAAACCAAAAAGCATAAATAGTTTTTTAATGGAAGAAACATAGGGCTAAAAGCACTTTCTACCAAAGTTTAAAAACCCCACTTAATTAATCTTAGCATAAAGCTACTGGGATTAGTTTTCTCATAACTGGTCAGAAGTTTCTCACTTGGGATAGTGTTACACCTGTCCTTAACAGCTCCCAGACTAAGCAAAGCAAGGCCTCCTCCCCTCAGAAATTTCATCAGTTATGCTAGTGGAGGTCATCCAAGTAGCCCCTCTTCCTGTTCCTTCCACTCCAAACATCCTTTCAAATGATATGAGGGAGGCTGGTACCCTCCCCACAGATGGGCCATCCAGGTTGCAAGAACAGCTGTTTAATGCCTCAGTCTACTGCCTCACAGTCAGGTGACTGAAGCAACTAAATTCAGCAGGTAAACCTTGCATAAATCCAATATTTGAGTTCAAGTTAGACATCATACTCCAGCCTCTATAGACAGAGCACTTTTTCATTAAGTGTTTGCACTTTGCTTTCATCAGACAGGCAGGAATACAGCTTTATCTTTCTTTCAGGTCCTGCCCCCAAGCCCACCACCTCACCTGGTTGCCAGGAACTACCCTTTATACATATTCACTGATCCTGGAGCACATAAAGAATTAACCCTGCTTATCTTAAGTCCACTCTTTATACCCACCCTTCTCTCCCTTCCTCTCATACCTCTAGTTGCTTTTGTGATTTCCTTCCTCCCTTGCGTTTGATGTGGTTACATAACCCCTGTCAGCCCTCATCTTCTCCACCTGGAGAGGTGAGCCCTGGCACACCTGAGCATTGACTCTCTCACAGACCCTTAACACCACGGTGATCATAGAGCTTCCACCCCATGCTTCTGATGACACAGAAAAGTATTTTCATGTAGTCAAACCCAAAGGAAGCATCCTATCTTGCCTTTTCCAGAACAGGGATTGTTCTGAAGAACTGGTCACTGGGCTGTGACTTCAGCGGAAGTCTGTGGCAAAACTCACCACTGAACCTTGTCTGCAGATACCTCCCAAACACTTGTAACCACAAGAACATCTTCATTCTTGAGCCAACACTGCTCCCTCTTTTTCCAGCATTTCACAAGCCTCAATGTTCCTAGCACGTCTGGAAAACAGAAACAATAATGCTGCGACAATGCTGGAGTTAGTTTCACTTGATTTCCCAACAGCAATCTCATCCTGAGTTGTTTACATCACTCTGCCTTGGCCCTCAAGGTTACTTATTTGAGGAGGTTAATGCTGCCCTGTTGAAACAGGTCGATGAAACGAACCATGTGAACACTAATCTCTTGTGGAGTGCTGCCTGGGTACTGGTACGAGCAGGCTGACAAACAACTGTGCTTTTCTCAAAAATAAACTAACCCCCAAAACTAATCTCTGTCCCCCCAGTAAGAAAGTGCTATAGTTCTGCTGTTGCTCACAATGCAGCAGTAAGCCAGATCAGCAAGATTTGCAAGGCAGCTTTTCCTGTGTGTTAAACTCCAACTGGAACTCTTCAAATCCACTCATGCCCTTACACGTTGAGATGCCACTGAGACAAATTTGCATACAATCTCTCATTGTCGTGTTTATTTTCTAACCTCATGAATAGTGAGCTGTTAGTACCTACAAGATAATAACATACAAGCAAAAAATCTCTGTGTTTTCAGGCAAGACCTTGTTTTTTGCCAGCCATTGGGAATTCAAGGGAAGACAAGAGGCAGCCTGTTACAACGTTGATTCCAAAATGTTACTTTAGTATTGTTGTCCATAGTCAGCAAGAAAGGCGTACCAGTCACGAAGCTCAACCCAAGGGCTCTTAAAATCACTGGAAAGCCAGAGTTAAATGTCTTTTTCTTACCTGTGATATTTGTGTATGTCAGGTCATTCCATGGCAGACTCTTGGGACTCGCTTCGTAGGAGCATCTCCTGAGGCATAGGAGCGGTCCTGCTCTCTTGGGACTGAATTTTTCTTCTAGGAAAGGTACCACAGACATCTCTGCCCCTACGTAGGTCAAACCTACTGAGTTCAGCAGGCCTGCCTGCATGTAGCAGCTTGCAAAATTGGGCCTTGGTAGTATGAGTGAAACCAGTTAATTTGAGGGTGGCCCCAGGGAGCCATTGCTTATTGCTTTACAGTAGTGTCCAGGACATTCTCCCCGTTTTCCAAGTAGTGAAGATGTCACGTCCCTCTCCCTGCCCCGTGGAGTTTGTAAGGAATGATTTCCAGTGAGAGCCCATTTGAGATGGCACAGCATTTGTGTTCCATTGAGGAAAGCCCACACGTTTCAACGTCAAGCCTATGACTAAATCACTCTCTCCTGCTGTCAATTTGGTAATGATCAGTTACCAGTGTAATCTCCAGGCACAAGATTACCCCTTCCTTTCTCTTCAATGCCCTTGAGACTATCTTTTACAAAGAATTCAGGAAAAACCTTCTCTAGCTAAAATTGATTCTGTAAGGGGACGGACTAGGCCACAAGTCCAAGTATTTGCAGGCACTAGTCTTCTCTGAGAGCATAATGGAGTACAATGCACCCACCCCACCAGTACCCTTGCCTTTGGAAATAATCCGTAAGTCTGAAAGGGCATCACTGAGACTTGAAAATTCAGAACAGTGACTCCAGAGCAGAAGCAGAGATCTTGTCTCCTTCACAGCTGAAGCTCATGGAAATCAGAAGAACAGAGTGGTGAACTCCATGCAGAGCACCAAATAAGTGTGCAACAGGCACATCCCTGCTCACGTACAAAAGCCATCAGGTGGCAACAGTTTCATAAATAGGTAAGGAAGGGGGAAGTAAGCTTAATAGGTTTTGATTTTGTATTCAGAAGAAATGTTCACTATGCAGAGGTTTTAACAAATTCTGTAAAATGTGTGTGGAATCTTGGAGCAGAGCCGTGCCGTGACCTTCTCAAGGAACATCTATGAGGTGGTTATGTTACATTGGCTCCTTGTGGCACTCTGATGAGAGCTCTATTTTCAGTGCCTTCTCTGAGAGCTGCCCTCAGAAGTTTCTTCTCTAAACAGTTTACCAAATGAGCTGTCCTTTTTCTCAGAGTAGGCTGACTGACAGTTTTCATGAAAATTATGCACTTTCACAAAGGAATTTAAAGGTTGTAAGAGGACACTGAGCACAGGATCAGGTCCGTCATTCAAGGTTAACAGGTCATATGAAGATAGACAAAAACAGGGTGAAAAAAGAAGTTAGTTTAGATGTAGTTGTACTCTTCCCCTCATCACAGTAGCCAGCAGCTGGCACCACAGGTTTCAGTCTCATCCCACAGGCCTGGGCACAGCAAACTTATCAAATAGCTCAGTGCCATTCAAGCAAATTCCTTTGTGCATGGAAAAACCCTACTGAGTGGTGTGCCAGGGCAGTCCCTTCCTGTGTAAACACTGATGGTGCTCTCAAAGCTGCAAAGCAAGGCACTACTGGGAAGGGTCAGAGGCACCTCTCAGTAAAACCACATCCAAGAACCACTCTTTCAGTGACCTGAAATGGAGAAATCACTAAGACAAGCAACACAGGCAGCCCTGCCAGGTGCCATTACAAGTCTGACAGAGAACTACAGTGAACATGAGCTGTTTTCATTATGACCAGATCACCAAGCTTGCACTTAGAGACAAAGCACATGAAATAGGAGCACTATTACCTCCTGTAACTTTTTCCTGCAGCAGGCACAGAGGGGCAGCAAGGGTTAGTTGCTTAAATCATGGCCATTTTGAGGCTCTAACTTCCAACTGCCCTCTCGTTTGGCTGTGAAGTGCCAGGCGTTTTCTCTCAGTACACCCCAGAGATAAGTTTTACCTACTTGATTTCACCCATCTCTCCTCTCAGAAGCAGTTGCCATGCTTAGTCCAATGACTCATAATGAACACAGCTGTTATCAGCTATTGCTTTTTTTCTCCAAAAACTACATTAGAAAAGGTCCACAGTATACAGTGCTCCAGGGCTATCTTTTTGACAGTATCAGTGTAGACTTAGCACAAGATCACCACACATGCAGTTTATACTCTACCTACTTACAGATGAAGACTTCCACAAAAACCAGGCTAAGTTGCCTGCCAAAACCATCTTCTAGCAGTAAACACTTCGTCTAAAGCAAAATTTACTGTCCTCTCAAGCTGATGCATACTTTGCATGCCACCATTCTCGTTTCTCTTTGTTCAGATCAAGGTACAATTTATGTCCTGATAGCCCAGAATAGCCATTCAGCTGATGTTCATAACGTTTTCAATGAAGGGCACCTCTGCATTGATCTGTGTCCCATGACAGCAGGATGCAGTCTGGGTTTGGTTTTTTTTTGTTACAGACTGTTAAGCATATGGCTATAACAGGAAATCCAAGTATAGTCAATCATTTTATTGGTGTTGTCCCTAAATCTTGAAAAGCTGACAGTGATGAAACTGGTGCTTTCAAATATTTAAAAATCAAATTGCTATCGTTAGCTCTGAAATTATGTTTCTGGACTAATTCAGGCCTGCTGTTCATTCAGTTTCACATTCTGGAATTGAATAAACAGATCCTGGAAAACAAAGGCCTTTTATTGCTGAATAGATGGGCTGCTTCACTGAGTAACTGAGAGCAAAACAGTATGGAGAAGATTAACATCGGGGAGATTCAGTTTCCACATACTGTTTAACAAACAGCAGTGTCAATACAAGCATCCAGGTTCACACAAGCTTTGCCATTTCCTCAGTACCCTCAGAGTTGAGTCCTACAGTCTGTCAGAAAATTCACACACCTATTGCAGACAGAGATAAAGATCAAAGCTGTGTCAGAGCTATTTGAAGAACAGCTGCCTGAACCCAAGAGCACTTGTATGGTAATAATAATAAACTCAAAAACATTTAAAACAAAGAATTTTAATAACTTCTCTATAACAAATAATTAATCAAAGAGGCCAAATCCCATGTCATCATCAGATTCTTCAGATTCCTCCTTCTTCTCTTCTTTCTTCTCCTCAGCTAAAGGAAAAAAAAAGACCAAATGAATGGTCATTATTAACACTGCACCACGGATTTTCAACATACAAGTTTTGGTGTTCTCAGCTCCCCTGCTACTGGTATTGGAGCCTCCATGGTTCATCTCATTCCCTTCCAGCAACCAAATACAAACACTGAAGGGATACAGACACTACTATTGCAGGGATGTGCTTACCACCAAGTCTCTTTGATTCTCGGTTCTAAGCCAGACCAATCCTAAGGCAGATAAAGAGCAAATGCTTTTGACTGTCTAAAGGTAACTGTTCAGTTTCTATTTCCATCACATACTGAACTGCCAAAGTGGAGAAGCCTTGAAATGTGGACTGAGTTGTTAAGCTGTTACCGGAGACAAAAGGAGTTGCCCTGTAGCCACGCCTCCACTCATACTCACCGGCAGCAGGGGCAGCAGCTGCAGCAGGAGCAGCAGAGCCCCCTCCAGCAGAGACTGCCACCGCTCCCCCAGCCGGCATGCTGGCAAGTTTTCCATTACCTGAGAGGGACACAAGACAATTGTTTTATTTACATGCTCATCCCTAACAGAAGTTAGAGGAAATGGAAGAGTGCAAAAAAACCAGATCCTGTCTCATGGACTGAACCTGTCACTATCTGCTGACAGGAACAAGAGGCTGCATCCATGATAAATATAAACAGTTCTGTGAAAAATACTCAGGAGTTTTAAAATTCACAAAGGTTTATGCCAGGAACACTTGCAGCACATTATTAGTAAGTTTTCTTCTGTACACAAAGTCCCTGTCTTTTTTCTAAAAGCTGTCATAAAAATAACAGCAAACACATGCAATTTCACACACCGAGATTGTTCTCCGAATACAGCACAGTAGCCCAGAAGGTGATAATGTAACTCAAAAGTAATGTATCAGCAGCACTGGCTTCCCCTGCTCCTTTTACTATTTTTTTCCTTTAAGGGTAGAGAGAACTCTGAGGGCATAAGTGGATCACACTTACAGGAGAGAAGGGGAAAAACTGATTTATTTATGACAAAGAGTACAGTATTTTAAACAAATTCCTCAGTACCTTATGAACCCTATTGCATCTCCTTTGAGACTTCTGATTTCTGCTTGTATTTGGAAAGCCAGATGGTTCTGTGGCCTCTGTCTTTCACATACCAAGGCTCCCTTGGCATTCAAAGGTCACATACACACTATGTTTGCCTGTATTCCAGTTTCTGGGAATCAGTTTCTAAATAATTCCCTGTTACTTCAAGCTCTAATAAACTAGCAAAGTAAACAAACATGTTTCATATACATGTCAGTATGTTCTAAGAAACAATTTATTTCAAGTATTACAGAAAGAGACAGCATAAGTGTGTTGTAACCACATGGATAATAGCTCTCTTAGGTCTTGTAAAACTACATGGATAGAAATGTCCAGTGCCTGCTCCTGACAGCAAGGCCTGGCAAACTCCTGGCAACCTTTCAGCAAAAATATGCCTGCAAATTCCCTTGTGCCTATACACTTGCAAAAAAATAAAAACTCGTTAATCAGAAACCTTTGCACTACCTCAGCTCTGCTTTACTTCAGCCCTATGACCCAGTCAATTAATGTGAGACGTTCCAGCTTCAGTAAGAGCACAACTTTCTCTGGAAATCAGCCCTCAGAGTTCTATCTCAGGGAAAAGGAGATGCCAGACTCAGGGAGCTCTGGAAGAGGTGTGCACTGGAGGGGCTTGTGCTCATCCCAGAGGGTGGAGCAACACCCCAATGCCAACTGCCTGTTCTTCATGCTTTACATCACTGGTGAAGCACAAAACATCTCCTGGAGAACCCGAAGGACAGCTCAGTCTCTTATCAACATGTCCAGAAAACTACGTCATGAGCAGACTACCAGTAAGCTCACACATGTTTAAGTTCTCCAGTTTAATGTGGTCCACAAGCGAAACCCAGCAGGTACTGGCACTGACCTGCAGGGAATTAGAATGGACCTGATTTCACTCAGTTCAGCTGGGATGCTGAATGGACAAGGAGTCAGGCACTTGGCAGCAATTCTACACTCTCAGGTCTAGGCTATCAAAGTAACAGAGGCAATTACCTGGGTCACTCAGAGACTCTACTTACCCTGAGCAATTACATCTTCAATGTTTTTTCCATTCAGCTCACTAATAACCTGCAAGTAAAATTTAAAATGTTAAGAATTTCCAAACAGCATGAGAATAAGTTACATTTAAACAAGTACTGATGAATCATCATATACAGCACCTCTGTCCTGCTGCTTACATAGCCCCAAAATTCCCTACTTCTCAGTGTCACGAACAGAACATTGACACAAAAATATCAGCTAAGTCTTTTATACTTTAAATGTTTTCAAGAAATCTGTTATTAAATTCATAATGAATCCAAGGACCTTGCAGAAAGGAGAATACAGAGATGTTGTGGGCCCAATTTGGAAGCCCCACCAACAGTGTGTTAGTCACTGAGGGACTGTTAACATTTCTTGCTTAATACTCCCTGGGAGGCTCTGAAGCACTGGGTTCTGGACCCAAAACCAGAGGGTCCCATTCCCAGCCCTACCAAATGTTAAGAGCCGAGCTATTGTATCCTTGCCCTGGAACACAGAGTTCCAACTTTAATTTTACTACCATTGTTGTATAACCAGGGATGACAAAAGCAAAACACAAACCAAAGAATTGCTAAAGCAAGCAAGCAGTTAACAATAATGCTCCAGAACTTACTGGTGAGTCCTAGCTATTAGGAGTCAGTGGCCAAAGGACTTTAGCCAAGAGCTTTTTAACAGGCACCTTCTGCTTACACAGAGCATGGGATGTGTGAAACTACATGCCTGTATGACTGCTCCATCCAGGAGAAAGGTGCTTTTAAGACTTCACTACATCTACGCTGGCTTAAGATACAGCCTATGCAAAAATTAACTACAACCAAAACAGATTCCAGAACAGCCTTCCAAATACTGTAGGATCAGAGAAAGCAATTCCTTTATGAAGGTATTAAACCTAAAGCAGCCAAAGACAAAAGACCAGGCACTTAAAAAGGAGCACCACAAGTTCAAACCAACACCCCAAATGATAGTAAGGATGCTGTCAGCTCAGCCAACCCACTGTCTGGTTGGATCTAAGGTGAAACACTCGGAAAATAGTTTCTTTTTACCTTTACCTCTCTGGACACACTTCACTTATGAGCATGGGACAAATGATAAGATCATTTTATTGGTTCTTGCCTTTTTTTCCCCATGGCCAATTATTTTTAGGTCCACAATGCTGAAGATCTACTACATCACGAGAAACATTCTAATTAAGACACTCTCTTTAAAAGCCTGTCTTTCAACACAACCACTTTGGAACTACTTTCAAAAATCTTCCTATATATTATCCTCAAATACCTTTGATGTCCGTGTTAGGATTTGCCTGTTTCTCGGTGGAGAAACAAATGCTCCTTTGCAGCAGACTAAGAACGTATTACTGAGTATCAGGCCTTCAGAAGTGTTAGTTCTGAATCGATGCTGACCAAAAATAAAAAGTGCAGACTAGACACGATGTCAGAACAATTTCAATGCATCCTTATATGCATCCACCATCTCAATGAGGATGATTAGGCTCAACCAGCAACAAGTGACAGAGACCTTTGCAGAGGACAGGTGTTGAATAAGAAAGCCAGACTTCTAACAAAAGTTATAAGAACTTATCATTGGTTCAGCAGTGTTTAGAAATCACACAGGTACGGATCAGTGAATGTCTGAACAAAGTAAGAGCAGACCAATAGCGAGGCAACGGGAACACTGAAGCCAAGGAAACAGTTCCAATGTCTGGTGCTGGCTGGGACACCTGGAATTAAGAGGCAACGCCACCTTGTTCATGCGTTCATCGTCCGTCTCGATGCCGACGCTGTCGAGGATCTTTTTCAGGTCCTTGGACGTGGGGGACTCGTTGCCCCCGAGCACTGCGAGCAGGTAAGCTGCGACGTAACGCATCCTGCGAGACGGGAACAGAGCCCTCAGCACTCGGGTTCCGTGCTCGGAGGGCGCTCGTCCCTTCTCCCCCCGAGCCACAGCCCTTTGCCTCCCCTTCGGAGTGACACCCCACGGCCCGCAGGCCTCGCCGCCGGAGCGCGCCAGCGCGGGGCCCGCACGGGGCAGCCCGGCACACGCCGCCCCGCGCCGCCACCACAGCC
>VZRO01004893.1:121966-148120 GCA_013397915.1 Daphoenositta chrysoptera | reverse complement strand
GGGCTGTGTGTGTCTATCTGCGGGGGTGTGTCCAGGTCAGGGGTATGTGTCCACATGCAGGGCTGTGTGTCCATGTGCGGGTGTGTGTTTCGGAGTGTCTGTCCCACCACAGGTCTGTCCGTGTCTCTTGGCCCTGAGGCTGCCTCTGTGGCCTCCAGAGCTGCCGTCTGGTTCCTTCACCACTGACAGCTTTACAAAGCTGTAGCACATGGACTTTTTTCTTACACGTGTCTGTAAGGGGGCTGTGTACATGTTGTGCACAACGTCTTTGTAAGAAATGCTCCCCTTTATACTAAAGCGGTTGTTTCACTTTTATCCCCACTGGCACTCAGTCTCACAAACCAGGTTCAACAAATACCCCGCAGTTTGTGAGCTGCCTCTGGGTTCTGCTTCCCGTTCTTCTTGTCCTTACATTTCTGTTCTTTCAGGGTGAGGCATTCTTGCTCTTTCAGGGGGTGATGCCTCCCCCAGACAGTGCCTTGGAAACAGTGCTGCCATGTCCCACAGGCTAACACTAAAAGCACTGCTCCTCAGAGTGTTGCGGGGGCATTAGCTTGTTTCTGCTGGCCTTGGACATTAGAGCCAGGTTTGTTCTAATTCTGCATCACTCAAAAGAAACATCTATTCACCAATTCGATCCATGGCAGGGTTTACAAAGAGCTCCCAATACTCACACCATGAGGTAGTTTAATTGCCAAGCTCAGGAGGTGTTGCTCCTGCACCATGGATGTGCCTTTTCTAACCCTGGCCCTGGCCCTGACACGTTTTCTCTGCTGCCCTTTGTCCACTTGCTTTTATCCCATTGACACTTGGTTTCACAACCGGGTTCGATGAGGGCCTGTCACAGTCTGTGGGCCACTTCTGGGCTCTGCTTCTGGCTCAGCTCTCACTGCCCCAGTTTTCTTCTCCACTTGTAAAGCTTCCCACTAAAGCACCTTGAAATCTGCATTAGGCATAGGCATTTACATTTATATCTTTTAAAGTTAAAATTGGTCTTTATTCTGATGGTGCGTAATTGCTCCATTCCCTGCTGAGATGTTGGCTGGAAAAATTCAGAGGTTTTCTCTTGGAGGAGAAGCCTCGGTGACATTTGTCACGCTGCATTTCTGTGCTCTCTGCCTCCAAAGCTTTCAGTAACATGCATGTAATCTTTCCTACCATCTTGCTGTGATTATAAACTGTTTCCAGCCACTCTGGACTGGGGCAGGAGGCCTTCATCGTGCACCTGTGTTCTCTTTCAGAGCCATCTTTCCTCCTCTCCTTTTCCCAGCTGCCTTGTGGTGCTGCCAGTGCCTGCCTGCCTGGCAAGTCAGAGCATGTCTGGACCCTGTGGATGAGATGCAGAAGATGGCAGAGCTGCTGGGGCTCGGGGATGAGTGCGGGGAGGGGACTTCGGGGGCTCCTGCCCTCGCTGGCTCCTGCCTTGCAGACAACAGACTGAACCTGGATGTTTATCCTGACGGCTGCCGCCGTTTTCTCCAGCTCTTCAAGGAGCAATGGGGAGAGGTGGTCCAGGTCGAGTTCCTCCGGCTCAGCAGCAACGATTGCCTCCTTGACACCACACTGGGCAGCCTCCCTCATCTGAAGCACCTGAAATCCTTGGTGCTTAAAGGTAAATTCTGGGGCCTGTCACCATCCAACTTTTCTAGACTCAGATCTTTTATTAATTGTTCTCTCCACATCTGCAGGACAAGCTGCCCTTGAAAGTGTTTTGTTCCAGTGCTCCTCACCTCAGCTTTGGCTCAGCCTTGCTCAGAGCTGAATGCAGATTTCAACAAGATACAGCTTCTAGACTCTTTACTTCCTCCCTTTGTTTCTACAGCTGCCTGAGGACCGGGTTTTTCTGACTCTGGTTGGGTTGATGCTGCAGAATTTTCTATAGCCATTTTCTAGAAGGAGAGCATTTTTTGCAGTTATGCAAGAAGGGGGGGATTGAAAGGTGTTGAATCTTCTGGGAAATGTTCAGCCCTTCTTTCATTTTTGGGAGTATAATAAGCTGTCTTTGCTGTGTTTCCATCTGAATCAATCCATGCTTAATCCTTGCTTACTGTCAGTGACTGTAGGTTTAGCAGAGTTCAAGACAGACCAGAAGAGGCTGATCAACGTTTTATCAAAAGTAGGACACAGGGTGTGCAGGTAATTTAGCAAAGTATAATAACTGTTAGAGCTATAAATATTAGATCATTCTTTGACTGTCTCATCTATTTATTGTGGGAGTATCTCAATACAATTTGTATAATTTCTGTGTCAGACTGAATCATTTGGTCTTTGGGAGGTAGAATTTTAAAAATAAATGGGAAAAAATGGGGGAGTTTGAGGGCAGAATTCAGGGTTCTAGCTGAAAACTGAAAAGTCTGAGGTTTGTTTCTATATCTGTCACCGATTTCTCATATGAATAATTTGATTTGTCTTTTCCCCCTTTAGTAAGGTGGCAATAACAGCAGTACCTTTTATGAGTCTTGTTTTGTGAGATGTACACACACCCTGAGCATCCTGAAGTGCAATAAAGTAGTTCACTAAGATCTTACGAACAAAGTGCAATGTGCCTGTTAGTTTGGTTGTTCTCCTTTTGTACCATTATGCAGCAAAAAAAATGTTTGGTGCCCTCTGCTGTATATGGATATAAATAGAAAACAGTGGAGGGGGTCTATGAAACAATGAACAAGTGGAAAAGTTTGGAAGTTTCCTTTTGTTTGCTCAAATTATTTTCCACAGATGCAGCCCTTCTCCAATTTGAGTATCACAAGCTGGGGTAGAGAGCTTGCATTCTTCCCTCTCTGTGCTATCTGCCCTACAAAATACTGAATTACCTACTTTTCCCCCCACATTTTCACTGCTTTCCTCATGTCTGCCCTCCAATCTTACAACAGCAGATCTCAGTCCTCAGGGCTGTTTGCTCCTCAACAGCATGGACAAAGCCTTGAGGGCAAGGACTATTTCCTTGATCCATAAAGTGTTGTGTGTTGGCTGCTGGTAGTGAGGAAGAAGTGGGGAAGGAGAGCAGGAAGCTTGGAGGTATATGGGCCACCCTGCTGAAGGGTGGTAAATGTGTGGGGTGGCCTGGCTCGTTCTGAGCTTTGACTCCACTTGTGTTTAGCAGAGCTGTACTGGTTTGCTGTGGCATCTCCTGATTTTGTAACAGGTCTTCACTGTTACACCGCTTTCACTGATCAGGAAACTGAGGCATGGAGCAGAAAACTCTCTTCTCTGAGCACTTTGTGATTAGTGCTGCTTATTGTGATCAGTAACTCTCCATCTTGTGGATCTCTGTGCTAAGGAGTCTCACATGAGGCTGGTGAGCTCTCCTGGTAGCACACTGACCTCTTGCTCCACTTCTCTCCACCCAGGTGGTCATGCTAGGGATGAGTTTGGTTCCTATCAGCATGGCTCCCTGACAAGCTTGCCACCAGACTTTGGGAACCTCAGGTGTCTCACCCACCTCGATCTCAGCTTCAATAGACTCTCTACTTTGCCAGGCTGCATTCTCCACCTCCCCAGCCTCCGTGTGCTCCTGGTGAGCCACAACAGCCTGGTAACACTTCCTGAGGACATTGGCTGTCTGAGCAAACTGACTTTCTTCTCTGCGATGAAAAATCAGCTGAAAGACTTACCTCAGAGCCTTGGGGAGCTGTCAATGCTGCAGGATCTGGATCTCTCAGAAAATGCTTTGGAATTGCTCCCCGAAGAAGTTGGGAATCTGCACAACTGCACAGAGCTGGATCTCTCTGGGAATCGCTTATCGAGCATTCCAGACTCCCTAGGTATGTATTTTACTGGGGAAGAGAACAGCATGGGCTCGCCAAGCTTTTGGTACAGCCTAGGACCTCTGAGACCCTTGGTCTCTATCCTCAGAGTTGTTAGCATAAACCATGTTATATTGGAGCCAAATTGAAGGGGTAGCCAGAAGGATCATGCTTGGTTCAGTCAGTGCCTTTGAGCATTAACAATTCCCTGGACCACGCTTTCTGTTTCTGTGGACCAACGACACTGCTGAGATCTCAATACAATTTACAATGACCGAGGATCTGGCCTGGCTGGTTTTGGGTAGCACCTGGGACTGGTTACAGAAGAGCTGAGGTTTGATGGGATGCAAATCTGGGCTTGAAATCATGCTGACCAGTGTGGACTAGTCCACAGAACCAGGCTCTGACTTCTGCTGTCCAGCTCCCTGGGTCCTGTATTGCTTTGTGACCGAGGTTGTTTTTGATGCTGTTACAGAAGTGTCTCACTTGTAGCTGGGTGCTGAAAAACAGCGACAGAGGAGGCTGCGTTGCCTCTCAGCTAATTCCTTGCACTCCTTTATTTCATGAGCTAAAGAGATGTCAGGCTTTTGTGCTTTTCCCTCATTATGTGTGTGTTTACATGGGCTGGGCAGAGAGGGAGGGTTAGAGCTGATGTGCAATGCAATTAACAGCACGGATGGGGGGTCACTTCTTGTTCTAACCTGCAGCCAATTTGAAGTCTCTGCGTCGGCTGCATCTCCACAGCAATCTCCTGGTGACAGTCCCTGCCTCGCTTGCCAGCCTGCCCAACTTGTCCAGACTTGATCTGCAGAACAACTGCCTCCGTGCCATCCCTGCTGAGATCCAGGCCTTGCCGTTCGTGCAGGTCCGAGGCAATCCCTTGGGAGAAACTGAACCATCCCCGCAGGCTGGTAATTGCAAGGCTTCTGCTGCTGTGTGTTCTGCCCAGCTGTTCCCTCACTCGGCCCAGCATGGTGTAGATGGGTTTGGATTAGAGAAGACAAGCAGGGGGGAATCAGATCAGCATTTATTTGTCAGGAATAATTATTAAGTTGTAAGGGTACAGACAGTACTAGTTATGTTTTCATGAGGCCTATCCCAATCTGAAGGGCTCAGTGGTCCCTGGAATTGGGCCTTCTTGGTAGGGTTTTACAGTGCAAGTGAAAATGGAATTCACAGGAAATAGACCAGGAGAGGTCCCTAAAGGGGTCCAGCCTTTTTAGCAGAGGTGAGCACCAGTTCCTGGACTTGCTGCATGGCCTTAAGGCTGTGGTGGCTCCTGCTAGAACCTCAAAGAGCAGCAAAGAGTCATTCTGCTGTGCAGTTACCTCCTGCTGTCCTGCAGGAAAGCAGGCTTCACAGGCTGCAGAGGAGCATCTCTTTGTCCAAGAGGAAGGTGATGGATGAGCAGGAATCTGATCAGAGTTTCCCTTGATCACAAGAACAAGCACTGATTCCCAGGGGTGGCCCCAGGCAATCAAACATGGCCCTGAGAGCTGCAGGGGTGGTAGACTGAAATATTTTCTAATTCCCTCTGCTTCTAAGTTTCCCTGGGGGAGAGCCAGCATTTTCAGTACATCTTGGGACCTCGAGGCCTCTTGCCATCCTCTTGCTGTGGTGTGTTCTGGAGCCCGCTGCAGTGTGACCAGGATTCCATTAGTGAATTCCGTCAGATTAGGATTAAGCCAAAACTGTTCAGCCTTTCTTGTCTACCTTTAAGTAACCTCTATCTCCTCCTCCTACCCAAATCTTCTTATTGCCACAGATAAATCCAGTACCAGAAGGCTACAAAGACTCTTCCTTGCATCAGGAGAGGGCAGGTAAGCCTCTGTTGTTAAGAACTTAAATTACTGTGGTGTAACAAGGTCCCAGACAAGATTGGTGCATGGTGGGTATTGCAGGAATGTATAGGAGCCTATAGGCTCAGTAGGCCAGTCAAACACAAGTGTGAGATTCTTCTGTTGATTTTTGGAGGGCTGAAGTCATTGCAGTGTCATACATTCATGCATTTCTTCTGGAAGCTTTACTGTCACCTCTGAAGGCTGCAGAGTGGTCCTGTCCTGTGGCATCCATTTCTACTTTCCTCCGGGGGCTGCCTCCGAGCCTCTGCGGATCTACTTCCGATCCCTCACGCCGGATCCTCAGTGGGTAAAGCTGAGACACCATGATGTCCTGCTGAGTAGAGTCCTGGAGCTGCAGCCTCACGGGGTCCAATTCCAGCAGGTGAGGATACACCCAGGTCACCTCCTGATGAATCTGTCTTTGCAGAGTCTTCTGAGAGTGCCCTTTGGGACCTGTGAGACAGTTAGCCCAATCCCTGCTGCCTTTAAGTAGCTGCAGGACCTTCTTTCAAAGAAACCCTGCAGCAGAGAATCAGAAAGGACACAGCCAGCTTCTCTGCTGTGCTGGCCTGGCACCTTTGCCCTCCCCACTGCTCCTGATTGAGCTGAGCTGTAACCTTTCTCACTCACAACCCTCCTGCTCTACCAGAGGAGAAGTCCAGCACCTGGCCTTAGCCTGCAACAAGAATGGTTTGCATCCTTCTCTAAAAGTCTGATTGTGTGGTTTGCTTTCAAGCTGGGGAGTAGTTACATGACCAGCCCCATCACCGCTGACAGCAGCTCACTGCAAAAGTTGCTTTTCCCTTTCTGCTCAGAAGCTGCTGAACTTTTCCTGCTATCACAGTCCATAGCAGACCTGACATTTCCTGTCACCCCCCTGGAGGCTGCAGCGGAGAGCAGGTTCTTTCACTCCCTGCATACAGGCCATTCTCTGCCCTCCCTCTTCTTGTCTGCATAGGACGCCACAGAGCAGAGCTGGGCTTGGTTTTATTTTTTCTATTGGGTATCTCACAGGAATGCTTTTTTGCCAGGAGGTGCAGATCTGGATGCCATATATCTCCCCTCAAACCCCTCACCAGCATGAGGTGGTAGTTCGGACCTTCAGTGGGCAGAGCTGGAGCGATCTGAGAACGAGAGTGAAGCAGAAGCAAAGGTCAAAGGTGAGCAGATTGAAACTACCAGTGACACATTTCATTCCTTTTCCCCTCTTTGGTTTTGCCCAGCCAAGAGTGAACCCATTTGAAACATCTCATGAGCTGTGTTTTGACCAGCTGCTATAAAATGTGGTGGATTTCAGCTCCAGGTTTCCCCTCTCTCATGGAGGTGTGTCTCCTGGAGTTGGTGAGTTGCAGCCTGCCATGCTTCATCCCTGATCTCGTAGTTTCTTCTAGTTAGCTGGTACTCATTTTCCTGCCTTTATTGTATTAAGGTATAAGCCTATAATTTTCTTCCCTGTCTTCTCTTACAGAAGTGTGTGGCCCACTGTTGTGTCCTTCACTTCTCTTGGTTCCTTGTTGTGTCTCGACTTGTGCAAAATGAATGCAGAGTACCAGCAGAGGGGACATTGCTCTTTTCTAGTGTGGATCCAAACATCAAAGTGATCTTTCCTCCTGGAGCCACCAAAGAGCCTCGTAGCATCAAGCTGCAGGTATGCATGCTTTAAAAAGCAAACTTTGGTGAGCTCTGGTGCAGCTGCTGTCTCATGCCCACTACAGAGCTGAACAGAGGTGTCTGCCCTGGGATAATTCATGTCTAGACGTGGTTGCTTCATGGGCTGACCCATTTCTGATTACCTTCTCTCTTAACTTCCCTGCCTGCACCGTGGGCTGTGCTCCATGCTGCCCTGTGTGGGAAAGGGCTCTCCAGCAGATCAGTAGGTAGCTGCTAAGAAGGGAACTGATGTCTATATAACCTAAGTCAAAGTAATAAGGAGCTCATATAGCTTGAGTTAAAAGATATCTATGTAACCTTAATATCAATATACCCTGTAACCTGAAACAATAGCCTTCTATAGTTTTTACTTATGTAACCTAAATCATGACTTTTGATACTCATATATATCTAATATGAATAACTTTTTATACAATGTAATGGCTAGTATATGGTTAACTAGTTGCTTAAATGCTGAATAGACAAAAAGAGAGAAGAAGATTTACCAGGTGTGTAGCTTTAGAGACAGATAAGAGTAGTACTAATGAGAAGTTGGCAAATGCAGAGCCAATTAGCCACAAAACAAAGAATTTAGACCGGTTAAGACCGGAGAGACCGAGGAGCACCATAACTACGCATGCTCTGAAGCCAAAGTTGAAAAGTTCAAGTGCGAAGAAGACTTTGGAAGCCTTCATCAAAGACCCCCGAAGACCCCCGAATTAGGGGAGCGCAGGCGCAGTGAGAAGAAATTACCTAATAACCATGAGATCATGTTATGTAAATTATTTCCGGCGCGTATGTGATGATGCTGTGATGACATAGCCACATTAAGCATAATTTACTGTATAAATATACCACTGCACTTGACAAAGGCGGGTGAGCTAGGAAGAAAAATCCCCCTCACCACCAGCGCTGAAATAAACAAATACCTGCTCTATAGACATCAGTCTATGGAGATTTATTTCCAGCCTATCTTTCGGGCATCAGAACACAAGAAGATTTTGCCTCTTCTTCCCTTGCAAAACTGACCCTAGCAAAAAGGCTCAGTGAGAATTGGGGGTGGTGGGAGAATCTAATGTGGATCTAATTCTAAAATCAGCCCAATAAAATTAATTGTTCTGGAGAGTTGCTAGATAACTCTAAATACTCTTCTAATACCTTAGTCCATCCCTGCTCGACAGTTTGCCAGACTTCAGCCGAAGTTCACTGTGCTTTATTTCTCAACAGGCCCTGCAGCAAGAGCAGCATTTGCCTGCTGGGTGCTGGGGGAACTGAGCGAGCAGTGTGGGAATTTGGTGCCTGACTGCTCTGCTCACTGTGCTGTCTGCCACATCCAGGTGCTGCCAGTCTCTGCAGAAGAGATAGAGGAAATCACAGCCAATGCAGGGTGCAGAGCCAGTCCCCTGCTCTACCTCTCCCAGGACTCCACGGTGGATTTTCTCAAGCCAGTGAGAATTCAGCTGCCTCTTCCACCCGGGGTCACAGGTCAGCTTATTCCCAAAACTGACAAAGAGAAATGCCATATTTGGAAAACCACAAATGGCAAGAGGGAATTTTGTTTGCCTCTCCTGTTGTTAATAAAGCTTGCTGCTTTTCCTGCAGGAACATCAAGGTGTGTCTGCTGAGTGTGTGGTGGTGCAGAGCGGTGGGAGCTCAAGGTAGTTCAGGTCCATCAGATCAGGGCTGGGGTTCACAGACCAGACAAGCTGGGAGATACACAAGCCATACGTGTATTTACACTGCTGGTTTTAGTATGGCAGATTGGAGAGGCACTCCTGCCCACTGAGGACCTGCTTTGTAAAAGGGCTTTGATTCAAGACTGGGAATAGCTTGAAGCAGGAAATGAATATGCTGCCTCCAGGGGTCTGCCTTCTCTTTTCCTTGCTTATGAATCAGGTGCTGAGCCACTGCAGTTAAAAATGTATGATCGTATGCTAAGCCATATCCCACTCTGGAAACTGCTAAAAATAACCTCAGTCATGCCAGGCATTCCTCTGTTTGCTGAGTATCCTGAGTCTCCTAACTCCTATTTTCTCTGACCTCTCCTGGCTTTCTTGTGAAGAAATACATGGCCTTCATTATAACACTACCTGGTATTTGTATGTCTGAAGTGCCTCAGGATTGAATAGTCTGTGAGATGTACATTAGAAAGAGATAGAACTTAATTAATAACTCTAGATTTTAGTTATGAGAATTGTTTAATGAATCTGTTGGTGGGAATCAGCACACTACAATTTTAAGTCTGCATATTTTGCCAGAATATCCCAAAAGCAATGGGATAGCCTGGTCCTTTTATTGCTGCTCTTCTGTGACCAAAGTTCAGTCCTGGATGCTGAAGAGAATGCCATGAACCCTTATTGGTGGCTTTAAAAAGTAAATCACCCAAACCTGTGGCTGGGTTTGTAAAGCCATGAATAAAGGCTTCTGCTGCATATAGAATCTCTTGGTCATTGATGTCTTTAGGGCTAAACTTGGATCGGTCAAGGCTGCATATTCTCCATGGTGACCTGGAGGGCCAAACCTGGAATGACATTACCAGTGAGGTGGTGCTGGAATTCACCCATCTTTATGCAGTGTTTGAAGTCACTCACTTCTCCTGGTAAGTGCAGGATTAGTCCTGAGGAAAAGATGGGATGTTCCTCTGCCTTGCTTTTCCCACTCTCTGACCAGAGGCCATGACATTAACTCTGTCTGTTCCCTTTTCCCTTTGCAAGTCAGGCCCAGCGTAGCACTTTGTCTCTACCATCATTCTTTACAGTCGTGTGGGTGTGACACTGGCATCTTTCTCTGGGCAGGGTCCCTCCTTTTTTTTAAATTCCTTGTCTCCAGGTACTGGCTGTGGTACACCACCAAGACTTACATTGGAGGCATTGCCAAGAAGGTCTACGAGCGGCTGCGTCTGTACCAGGTGAACTTCATTGCTCTGCAGAGGAAGAAGGATCCCGAGCAAGTCCTGCTACAGTGTGTCCCCAAGCACAAGGTCTGGTCTGGGTTGCACTGCCTTGCTCCTGAGCTTCCCGGGCTTCTCTTCGTAGGATGTAAAGGCAGCAGTGCACTGACTGGCCCTGTTCACTGCCCCAGAGTCATGGCTGGGGTGTGCTGTCACCGCACTGTTGGTGGTGTGATACTGACTTACAGGGCGCTGGAGGAGAAAAAACCTCGTTCTATGTAGTGGTAAATGCCATGCATTGATTTCCTCCCCTGCAAACCCTGGGGACTGGGCTGCTAAGATCAGCTGAGCCACAGTCACTGGCCATGTATGTACTGTTATCATCCAGCAAACATGAGGCAAAACATGTTGGCTTAAATTTAAGTCAAAGTTTGCATATCTGACATGGGCTTGTAGTGTGGGCAGCAGCACTACTTTGTTTTCAGCTGGAGTGGTTAGAAATGGTACTTTTCCTCATGTTCCATGCTGTTCACAGTTCAAGCAGGGGAACAGAACATATGAGTACTCCTTCATCTGCTTCAGTGCAACATCAGGTTAGTTTACTCTATGAATGTGAGCTAATCTGGCTGACTTTGTCAAGAAGGAAGGAGATGGGAAGTGTTCATGCATTCTCTTCTGCTGCCTCTTCCTAGGGGTATCAGCCCTCAGCAGTGTTGTTTCAGGTTAGTCTGAGTATGAGTGTGCAGCTGGGAAGAAGGTGTCACTTGGCAGGCAGTGCAGCTTGGTGAGGTGAGGGTTATTTTATCAGACTACCACTACTGGGCTGCATATCCAGCTCTGCATAATCCTCTGCTCTGGTTGCTCCTTCTCTTTACCTGTGCTCCTGTATTGAAGTGACCTGTGGACACAAACATCTGCAAGGATTTTTTATATTGGGTTCCGGGCTAAAACTATCTCCAGATGAGGCAGCAATGACACTCAGAATGAGATTGTTGTTTGGGTGTGTCTGTATTCCTGCTGGGAATGGTCATGGCATGAGAGAGGTTTACTGTTACAAATAGAAAGAGGAATCTAACCTGACTCTTGCAGTGCCACTGTGATCACACACTGCAAAGTCAAAATGAGCTTTCTGGTGTCCTCAGCTGTGTGCTATTGTAGCGTGTGTCTTTTTGGAGAGAAAATATATTTGATTAGTGGGTGGGATATGGTAGCAAGTAAATCCCTCGTCTTTGACGTTAAAAAGACCTGTTAAAAAGATAGAGACATTGCTGAAAATGCTTTTTTAATGGGTGTTTGTTAATTTGTTT
Source organism: Daphoenositta chrysoptera (assembly GCA_013397915.1). Taxonomy (NCBI): domain Eukaryota; kingdom Metazoa; phylum Chordata; class Aves; order Passeriformes; genus Daphoenositta; species Daphoenositta chrysoptera. The sequence continues at coordinate 136,689 of VZRO01004893.1, read as the reverse complement.
AAATCCTTTTCATGTAAAATAGTCTTCCCCTGTTGAAGGTGAGAGGAACATCATGGATATAGAAACATGGGTCGGGGGACAGATGTGCTTCAGACCAAACACAGGGTCCTGTGCTGTCGCCCTTGTCAGGTTGACCCCGTGCTGAAGAAGCTGCAGAACCGCTATCGAGGACCTGAGCCATCCGACATGGTGGAGATGTTTGAGGGAGAGCAATTTTTTGCAGCTTTTGAGCGAGGCATCAGCATTGATATGGGTATGGCAGTACTGGACTCATTCTGCCCCCAGCTACCTCTTGTCTTCCTCTGGCCCCAGACGTGCTTGTGTTGTGGGTTGTACTCCTCCATGGCTTTCCTCTCTGTCTCCAGCTCACCCACTACTCACAGCAGACAGCCCCTGGACATTGAACATGTCACATTCTCTGGTCACACAAGTTTTCTGTCGATTTTTCCTTATGAAAGTGCTGTTTGCAGACTTTCATTTCTTCTCATGCTCTTGTAAACCTGCAGAGGGCAATAGCCAGGGTTTATTTTATGACTGATCTGCTTCTGCAGCCAGCTATGCCCTTTTCCTGGCATCTTAGATACCACGCTGAAATGCCAGTGATAATATAATTAATGTTGCCCATTTCTGGCAATGAGAAACATCGAGAGAACACATATAAAGCTTTTTATTTTTTGAGAAGGTATTTCTGAAATAATTCATAGCAAATAATTCCTCCTTGTAGAAGAGAAGGAAAAAGGGAACAGGACGAAAACTCAAGATTATGTTTTATGTCCCAATGTGTCCAGACAGCTGTGAAATGAGACGTTTTCTGCAAAATCTGAACACACAGCTCAGTTTCATTGGTGTAAATTAAATGCTGTTTAAAGTGCACTGGTCTTTCAGTGGAGTTCATGAGGCCAGAGTCGGTCCCTCTGTCCTGATTTAGGCTGGACTCTAACCTAATTTCCAGACACATACATACATGAATGTTGTACCTGATCATATTTTTTTCCCTTTAACTCTATTCTGCACCCCTGCAGAAATGGTAAAGAGATAGCTGACCTATTTTTGTGCATTACTGGGTGCTATTGCAGTTGATTCTGCCCTCCAAGGGATAGAATGAACTGAGATGGAAAGCATGTGCTAAGGATGGACTTGACTCCATGTGTCAACCTGCCCTGCTTTCAATTCTTGAATGTGATCTCTACCTTGTGGTCATTCTCTTTTTTCACCTACGGGACCTGCTTTTCTCCAGTCTCCTGTGTCACTCAGTGGGGAAGGGAGGGTTGCAATTCTTTCAGCCATGAGCAGAAGGAGTAGTTATGGATGATGGGCTGTTGGACAGGCTCCAAAAGCTGCACACTTTTCTCCACAAGTTGAGTGCTTCCTGCTTCTCTGCACAGATCGCCCCGACTGCGTGGATGGACGTCTCTCGTTTATTTTTTACTCCCACTTGAAGAACATGAAGGAAATCTATGTGACCTCCCCCGTGGACAGAAAAGGCCAAGCTGTAAAAGGCCAGGTGAACAACCAGTTACACTGGCTTCTTGTTTCCTCCTTCATCATTGCCTTTCCAGTGCTCCTCATAATAATCTCTGAGTGCTGGGCATGACTCTTTTCCTACCCTCTTTCTCTGGCATTGCATTTCACTGACTAAACTCTGAATAATCAAGAACTGTAATCTCAAAGGATCACTCATCACTTAACTGTCTGACTTACATTCCTGCCATTAATTTTTGGGGTGTTGGCAGAAAGTGCAGCCTTTATGGCAGAACCTCAGTGCTCCTCCCAGTTACACGTAATTGAGAGGCCATATTTGTGGGCTAAGGATAGATGAGAATGCTGAATTCATTCTTTCCCAGATGGAAAAGACATGGTGCCAATAGGCTGGGCCACTGTGCTTGAATCAGAGCCTCACTGCATACTTTCTCTTTGCAAAGGTCTCTTTCTACCGAGGGGCAGTTCCAGACAGCATCCCTGAAGATGCCAGCAGGAGGAGGAAAGGTCCAGACTCCCTCTGGCTTGCTACTCTGCCCATCAAACTGCCTGTGAGTTGCCTCCTACAGAAAAATTAATCTAGATGGGGTAAGAGCATGGCCCACCTGCTCAGCTAATTTTGTTTTCCTCCATGAGAAGCCATGTGATGAACGACCACAAGAAATAGCTGCCCAGCCATGTCATGGTGGAGATTTCCCACTCCATGTGAGCGAGCTCTTCTGAAATGAGAACATGAAGAGCTGGGAGTGGTCTCCATCTCTCCTGCTCATCTTGCCTGTCAAGCACAGGCTTGTTGGATGGGTGGCCAGAGAGGGTGGATCCTTCGAATGAATGAGGACGTAGTACACAAAGAAGCTCACTGTAATTAAGGGAAGTGTCTGTTTTGTTTATAAATTTCTTAGTCACACAGCTCATGCAGCACGAAAAAAGAAAGGAATAGTATGAGGTAGTTATGCTGGATTTGAACATAGACATTGAGTGTAGGTATTCTGGTGTGAGCTTTAAAGGCTAGGCTGTATGTTACTGTGAGAAATGCAACTTTTGCTTATGGAATTTAAGTGACATTTGAGCAGCCTAAAACAATAAATACCTTGGTAGGCTGAATGCTTCCCTTCCGATCACGTGCCATGATCTCACATCCCTTTCTGACACACACAACCTCAACTGCAAACCTAGACTAAGTGCCCTCTTACTGCTGAGGCAAATATGCTTCAGGGACGTGGCTTGTTTTAAACAGCTCTGTAAATGTAGGAAAGGAAATTTCGGGTGGGAGCTATGACTGTGAGCACTACGATTTGATATTTTCCTGAGGCATTGCTGGTCACTGCCGGTGTGAGTCCTCCTTGCTTCTTACAGCCTGACCCTTCAGCCCCAAGAACTTCCTTTCTCCCCAGCAGAAGGAAGGAAATTTCACTGCGGAGACTGAGTGGCCACATATTGTCCTCTACGAAAACAAGATGGTAGAGGAAAGAATGTTCTTTTTCTGTCTTGTTTGTGACACAGCAACTGAAACCCCGCTGGGATGAGAGCCCCAGTCCCCTGTATGGCTTCTCCTTCCCTCCCCTGAACCTGGGCAATGCTGAGACCGGGTACCTGACACAGGCAAACCTGCTGAGCATTGCCAGGCGCGTGGGAGCTGACTGGCAGAGCATCGGCCTCAACCTGGGCCTGACCTACCAGCAGATCGAGCGCATAGGATACAATAACAGGTGAGTAGCACACAGTAACCAACAGTGATGCCTTGTATCTCTCTGTCCATCTGTCTGCAGTGTAAGAGTATAAATCAGTGCTTGGCTGGTTGAAAGTTCTTCCACTGTAATTGTTTCACTGGATAAAAGAGGGGTTGAATAATGGTTCTTCTGAAAATAATACCTTTTATAATGGGAAACTGATTATTTTCTCTTGCCATTATAAAACAACGCTTTTTTGTTTGAAAAACAAAATTGGGAAATAACAAACCTGATGAGCTTTGTAGTTCAGCTGAGTTGCATTCCTGTTTTGTTCTGTGATCGGATTCCTGGCCAGGCTCCATCTCTTACAATGAGAAATGATCTATGGCTTTAATTGTGAATATCATGGTTATTCAAAAAGAGCTTGTGGTACATCATGGGACATGCAGCCTGACCAAAAAGCCAAAGCAGTAGGAGAGAATTAGACTTGTTATGATCAAACTAGTGTTCCTGTGAGGAAATCATACTTAAAAGCAGAATGCCTTAATTTGATACTTGCATTAGGAAAATGTTTTATAGAGAAATGCTCATGCAGGAACTGCAACTCCTGTATGCTGGGTGGGGAAGAGGCAGGCCTCCTGAGTGCTTTGTGTGTCTGGAGGGCTTCTTTAAGGCTCTAGTCATGGGCTGGGACTTAGGTAAGGTCTCTTTGGTTTGCTACTCTGCAGAGTGTGTTGGTTACTTCTGTCCTTCCTCCTTTCTTCAGAGAGGACCTCAATAAGCAGATCCTGGACATGCTTTTCTCGTGGGCTCAGCAAAACTCAGAGGATCCTGACTGTGTGAGCAAGCTGATTACAGCCATGAAAGAGAGTGGCCGCCAGGACATCGCTGATGAGGTTGAAGCCATCATTGAGCTGGGGCGGCAGAAATACAGCGAGTCCATCCGCCGGGTGGGCCTGGAGCAGGAGAGCAGCACTGAGGACTCTGCAATAGCTATGATGTAGCACCGAGCAGAGCAAAGTGGGGTTTGTATGGGACCCCTCTGTGTACCCAGAGTGGCGGTGCCGGGGGCTGCTCCCTCCTCAAGGGCCAGTGTCTTCCCGAGGAGCTGGGCATTGATTCTCTGGGGTCTGTACTCACATGCTGCTTCTGCCAGTCCCAGGAAGTTTAGAGTGCACTTGTGAACCTTTTTTCTACTTGTACTTCATGACCTTGAGCTTTAGCTTTCAGAAACAAGGAGAAATTTAGAGACTGAAGTGTCTGTCTGTCAGCTGAGTAGTGGCTTAAGTAGTGCTTGATGAATTAATACTCATATTACATGTATTTATTTATAACTTATTCCTGAAACTGTTTTCTGCTGGAAACACTGGGTGTGAGCATTTGTGGGTCCCTTTGTGCTCCAGTGCTTGATGGGAGAGTCTAGGTGCAGTCACGTTATGAAGGCGTGTGATGTGGTGGGGACCATTCATTCTGTTAATGATGGGTCCTGCTCACATGAAAATGTGAACTGTATTCCCCATGAAAATGTTTTCTATTTTTTCCAAATCTCTTTCAGCTCCCTTAAGTCCAAGCAAAACCTAAGTATTTGTAGGAAAGAAAGAAGAAACTGATGTCTAGAAAAATCGCTTTTTTTTTTTTTTGGTTTTCCTCCAAAAGCTATCATGAAACAAAAAGGCTGCTGCACTTGCAAGCACTTTTTTAGATGAGACCGACATACTGCTGATCTTTGACAAAGTTCCAGTTTTATTTTATAAAAAAAAAGTAAAATCCATGATCTGTTGTAGGAGAGACTGATTTAAGTGAAGGCTAGCCTTTAAAGAAATTAAAAATTTCCCTTGCAGTTTCCAAGGGGTAGTCCTCACATCCTCCCAGTGAAATGTGACTGTGTAGTAGTGAAGGTGTGACCCCTCCTGAAGTTTGGTGAAAAGCATGACTTAAATTTGCATTTTAAAAACTGGTCTGACCAGCTATGAAATAAGGCACTATTGTGGGTTTGGCATGAACCGTGGTGAGCTAACTTCCCAATTTTTCAGCCTGAATATCTTGTATAAGGCTGGAAGCATTTACTGCTTTTTAGCTGCTCAGTCATTTATTACTGAGGTGCCCTTCTCTTCCTGTTCCCCATCTCATAATGGCTCTCAGTTAATGGCCCACTAATGACAGTGGAAAATTACATGCAAGCTTTTTGAAAGACTACTGTCATCTAAGTAAATTCAACTCTTTCAAGACAGGTTTGAATTCAGCATAACTCTCTAAGCATTACTTAAAGGAATGTTCTTAGTCTGAAAAAACAAAAGTGTGTTTAAAAATGCCAGGTTGCAACACCCAAAGTCAACGTGCAGTTGCAGGTTGGATAAATCCTGGTGTTTTCTTTCCCTTGCGAAGAATCATCAGTGGCTTCCCTGATGCTGCTTCAGACCTGCCATCAGTATTATTGAAAGACAGGCATAAAACCATTCTGCTTTTTTTTCTCATTTAAGGCTGTTCTAACATCTCAGGCTACATAGTGCTTACTGTCCAGTCCAGAGCACTGGATAAATACATGCAGACTTGAGTTGTCACCTTGGGCCTAGGGACTTCCTCAGATCTGATTTCTTAGGTTGTGCTGGCCTCGAGTCTCATGTTGGGTTCAAGTCAGCAGTTCTCTCTTGAATGTACGTTTTCTCTTGTATTCTGTGTCATATGTTATTGTTTGTAATTTTCGTGGATACCAACAAGGTATTTGTTCTTTCCTCCAGTTTTGGAGAGATACATTTGAGCATATTGCTCTCACTGGGAATAAAATTAGCACTTAACTCTCTCACAGCATGGTCTGCTATTCTGTAAATGCCTTGAGTTTGATGCAGACCAGTCCCTTTAAACCTGCTGGCAGGAGGACACAGGTGAGCTTGGCTGTGCTGTGCAGAAGTGGGAGAAGAGCTCCTGTTTGGATACTGCCAGCTGCAAAGCACAGGACAGACTGCAGCTGAGTTAATGGTGTCCCTGGAGGGTGGCTTTGCTGCAGTGGGGCTAAGCCAGGAAACAAAACGTTCAGGGCATGAGCTGAGGCTTGGCTGGAGCAGGTCTAGAGAGCAACAAGGCTAATCTAGAAAGGACAGTGTGCAGGGTAAGCCTGTCCTCCAGTGAAGGTGTGGGAGAAGTCTACAGGAAGCACAAGGGAGCATCCACAGCTACAACAGGATGAAGCTTGGCTGCACTGAGCTTTCCATTTGTGATAGTCAGGCCAGAGCTGAGTTAGGCAATGCTGGAATAAAGGGTAGGTAGGCTGGACTCTGTGGAGGACTCATCCAGGCATCAGCAGAGCTACAGCTCTTCCAGAAAACAGCTTGGTGCCAGGAGAGAGGAAGGTTAGTGCCAGGTGTTTGGGTTACTCTCGGAACGGGCTGCAGCCAGGCAGGTACCAAACCCTAGACAGCATCATGAGTAGAACAGCTCTTCAGGATTTTGGCTGATAACTTAAGGGAAGGTAAGTAACTATTGAAGAGAAGCATTGTTATCTCCAGTCTTTCCCTGCTGAGTGGTAGCCACTGGGCTGGGCCTCCTTGCAGGCATCTGGTTTTCTCCTTGAAGTGACACCAAAGCAAGCACCCAGCTGAGGACACTGAGGTGCTGGCGGGAAATCAGAGCAACTGTTCAAGTGCTCCTTCCTCAGCTGACTTGGCAGCAAATATTTGACCTGGGTGAGAGTCAATGGAAAACATCATTTTGAGGTGTGTTATCTTTATCAATAATCTCTTTGAGGCACAGTAAGTCTTTCATAAGCCTGTAGCTGCTATGGCTGATAACAGTTGCAGTAGATGGTTGAAACAGCAAAACAAATAACTAACCTGGCATTTACCTTTTGAATCAAAATACTAGCATTCCTTTCTGACTTCTGTCATGAATTCATCAAGTATTGGAGTAGTATCTTTCCCTTTCCAGCTATCTGGCTTTTCCTGGTGCCTAATATGCACCTTACAGTGTCCTGCAGATGATCTGGCAGCTTTTATCGTTTTTAGTGTGCATGATCCTGATGTGTCCAAAATTCTCCCAAATAAATTTTTAGCAGGAAAAGCCTACTTGCAAAAAAAAATTTCAAGTAAAGCGAGAAATTGTTTGGGAGTAGGAACATTTTTTCTCCTTTTTTGGCTGTAACATTTATAGCTCTTTAACTCTCATAATTAAACCCTTTTCTACTTCATAAACTCACAGATCTCCAGCAGCATGACCTGGGAGGTGAACAGTGTGCTTCCCACATACCACCCTCCACTTCCAGTTTCTTCTAACCATGACAGTCCTCTAGCTGCCAGGAGACAGGTCCAGCTCCTACAATAATAAAAAAAAAAAAAAGCAGAGAAATGAATGCCCAGGCAAAGCTCGAATCAGTTTATTAATTCCATAAAAAGTACAAGGGAAAGCCTGATTATATTCTGCAGGGGGTTAAACTGTTTACACAGTCCTGTCAGTAAAATGCTGTATAATTCCCAGTAAAAGACCTGACTGAAATACAAAGTTGAGACTGAGCCCACAGGGGCTGTGTTCAGTTTCTCTGTTTACTGTGGGCAGGCAGCAACACTGTAAAACTCAGCACATCCATAGGATTGCTCTGACAAGGGAAAGGAGATCTCTGTGGTGCACTGAGGACTGGATGGTTCAGCCATCAACCTACTGAGCTTGATGCCAAAACTGAGGGAGCATTAGAAGATACCCAGTTTGTAAGATTTCCTGCTGCTTGGTACACACTCATGTCCATATTTGACAGCCTCATACTGCTGGGTGTTTTAAAATGGAAAGGAAATCTGATGGCCCTTAAATTCAGTCTTTTCCTCCCAAGGGAGGATCACCCCATGTTTTCAGCCTTTAAAGCAAGAGTAGCTTTCACTGGGAAAGGACTGGGGCTGGTTTGCAGTCACTGGCACATCAGAATCCCAGCCCAGGGCTGCCTCTAAGTCCCTCAGAACCCACAACGCTTAACAGCTGGTATTGTTAAAATGAAGAAAACAGCATTCGCTGCAATTAAGTGTGTGTTCATTTCCTGAACTCTGCAGAAATAAACTGTATGTTCTTAAAGCACCATTTTTCTGGAAATCTGCATGTCTTGAAAATCCATGAGGAGAGTTTGACCCTTGTTCCAGTTTCCAGCTACCTTGAAAGAACTCAATGACCAGGAAATGTAGAAACCAGGTAGACACCATAACCATGCCTCTATGCTTCCTGTCTCGCAGTAGTTTGAACCCATCCAGAAGTTTGTTTTGGGAGGCTGGAGCTAAGATCATTCTGTTTGGTTTGCCTATCAAACACCAGTGCAGTTCTTATCTTTTCCAGACAGGAGACGGTGGAACTGGAAAATGTGCAAGGGGCAGGAAGGATGTTCAGAGATGAGTACTACAGAGTATTTTTAAGTGTTTTCTTACAGCAAAATATTGCATTTCCTGGGAAAGGATGAAGACTGTGAATACATGGTTGCCATCCACTGTTTCTCGACTAGGTGGCACCAAACGAAATAGTCCAGTATCACCTGCAACTCAGCGAAAGTGGGTACTTTTTTCCCCCACTATGCACAGTTCTAGTGCTGACTATTTACTGTGAGATGTTTGAGGCCAAAACATAAATGTCGTGTTCAGAAAGTGATTGACTAAATTGGTGGGGAAACAAATCCTCTAAAAAGCAAACGAATATGGAAAGCTGAATGCATTCCCATGTAGAAGGAGCAAGAGATTTGGGGCTGCCTTCTCAGGCAAGAGTTGAATCAGACAGGAGCAACACAGCATGTGGAGAAACAAAGCAGGCAGAGGAAACAAATAGACATCTCTACTTGCTTTCTCTAGAAAAGCAAGACAGCTGCAAATTTTGCTTCTGCTGAAGCCCAGTGGATAAGAGGAGACCACACTTGAAAGGGTCAGAGGAGAGAGCTGTTGCTTGAACATCTCCTCAGAGCCATGTGGCTGAGCTTCACTCCTGGACTGAGAATTCCAATGGTGACCCGAAACAAACCAGGTAGCACTGCTCAAAGCAGGAGACAGGATTTCTACCCTGGACATGTCAAGCTTGAAAACGTCTGCTCTGCCCTGCATTCACTGCATCTCAGCAGAGAAATGGAGCTGGAGGTATCTCCTATAATAGCACACAAAGTCCCATGTCCCATGGTCACCTGGTGGAGCCACATCTTGGGGCAGGCCCTGGGTGGTCATCAGCTGCTGCGTTGCAGGAGGCCAGGGAAGATAGGTTGGGCACAACCCAGAACAGCCTGCTCAGCTGGAAGGTGTTGCTGCTCATGGCAGGTGAGTTGGATCTATTAAGTCCCTTCCAACCCAAACCATTGCATCATTCCATAAAGTTGGGTAGGTTTGATTTAGCTAACAGGACATGAGAGCTTGAGGGATGCTGTCTGCAGACATTTAGTGAGTGACTTGGGAAAACAGCAAGAAAGTATTTGTCATCTTTTAGCTGCCCAAGCTGTCCTAAGTTTCCATGTTTCTACAACCCTGCCAGCCCTCTGCTTGAAGCAGCAAGGGTAAACATTGGAATTTCTAAAAGACCCCACAAACAGCTTGATTTGAGTTTTCCTTCCTAATGCAGGAAACCTTTTTCCTGATCAAAAGAGGCACCAGGGTGTGGCAGGCCCACCTGTGGGACAGTTCCAAGGCAGCAGCAAGAACTTAAAGCTTTGGGTGTGAACAGGATCACACAGTGATCTGAATAATCCCAGATGTGTCCCAGCCACGCTGTCCCTGCCAGGTTTCTGCCACAGGCCAGACCTGGTCTTCTGGTGGTGTTTAGCATCACCAGGTTTAGAAACAGCAAATCTGCATGTCCAGAAAAGAGTGGGACTTACACAGGGGGTGGGTGCAGCCCCTATGGAGTCACCCATCTCTCCCTCTTGTGTGAAGAAGAGACCTGGCTGATGAGCCTGGGTGGTTAGGATTCTAATTCTGCTTTGCTGGGCTGATGGAGAGAAGCTTTAGATTACAGTGAGAACTAGGACAGGAAAGGTGGAAGAGGGAGGTAGTAACAGGATAGCTGGGGGAGGACATGAGCTCAGGTATGAATCTTCACCTTGCTGCTTCTTCAGCCACATCCTTGGAGGATTTTACTTTCTCTGGAAGCAGTCTGGTTCAGGACAAATGGTTTTGGTTTTTTTCCCTCCATGCTGGAGAGAAATGGAAATCCTTGTGATTCTTAGCATCTCCCCAAGGCCAGAGCTGAGAACAAGCATGGCTTGTGATATTGATCGTAGCTGCTCCCTCTCAACACTGCAAATTTCTGTCTCCTCGTGTCTGCACAGCCTTCATGTGTTGCAGGAGCATCAGGCTGAGTGACAACCCCGGTGACACTTTCATCCTGCTGCATTGAAAGGAGCAAGAACACATGGTGTCCCCCCTCAAAAGTCCCTTACAATAAATTATTTGGTTGCAGTCTGGGCAGAGTAAAGAAAATCCTGCTGCTTAAACAGACTATTTTGACAACTGCTGTGCTTGGATGATGGCTGGAAGGCAGAGGCAGTCACAAATGGATCCATCACCTTTTTGGGGTCCTAAAATAACATGGCCCTGAAGGAGCTGGCTGCAGCTCTTGGTGAGGCGGCAAGCCTGGGAACTGTGACTGTCCCTGAGGTTCAGCTGTTTTATCCATGGCCGGGTGACAGTGCCCTCAGCATGCACCTCACCCTCCGTCCTGGCAGCACGGAGCCATCTCACCTTTCTGCCCCCAAGAAACAGCTATGCAGGTTACTGCCAATGCAGATTCCCCACAGTTGTTTGTCAGCTGCTGAAAGGGGAGATGAGCTGTGCAGGGTGAGGAACACTGAAGAATCCTGGAGCAAACTGCATTATTTGGCACCCAACTGCACTCTTGGGCCATACACCCCAGGGGAAAAGTGATCAGTGCCCCATAAATCCAATGCCACCTCTACGTGGGGACAGATGCATATAGTGGGATGCTGTGGGTTGTTTTCTCCCTGGGTCTAAGGGGAAAGCCCTGCTGAAAGGCTCCCAGGGCAATAGGTCGCTGCAGCTGCAGGCTCCCTGCCAGCAGCTGTGCCCAGAGTGGGATCTGGAGGCCGATCTCACAGCCAAGACAGCGCCATTCATCGGCACTCAATAAACAAAAGTGCCTCGCTGTTTTATCCAGGAGATAAGCATGGAGGGCATGAGACTGCTTTCCCTTGTGTTGTCTGTGCTGAGCGTGGGAGCCTGTGCTGGCTGCCAAGGGAGCCCAGGCACTGCTGCTGTGGCACATGCTGGGGACAGGCAGGGAACGGGGGCTGCCGGCTGTCAGGCAGCCCCGAGGCTGGAGCCTCACGGCTACTGGGCACTGCGAGATGCTGGTGCTCACTGCAGGCTGCCAGCCCTGCAGGACGTGTTGCAGGAGCTGGGCCATTGTTTAATTAAGCCAGCTCATGACATGTTACTCATTAGCACGCGAGGGTCAACCCAGCTACTCTAAAAGTCACTTAAAAAAGGAACAAAATTCTACTTTATTTTTTTTTTTACACACACTTACGTGCTTTGAGCATCAGGGACTTTATCCCCACGAATTGTTCAGCATTTGAATCAAATAGCTACTCAGAAGGTGTCTGCAGCCTCTTTTCAAGAAGTAATGGCCAGAGAGGACAGACAGACCACATACACTGACTCACCTGCGTGCTCTTGCAGCTTGAGGTCTTGGGGACAACAGAGCCAGGTTTGGGGTTAAGCTGTCCCCTTCTTGCACTCTCCAGCTGCACCCACATCCTCTCTCGCTTCTGTAATGTCAAGTATCTGCACAGAAAATGAAACCAGACCTGCTGGGTCATTGGTTTCTGGGTGCTTCCTGCCACCCAAGTCAATTGCCAGCTGTAATTCTGTTCATTTTATTAATTCTGTTTGGCTGTACCCTGGGTATCTCCCCTAACACCTCTGTGCTGTTACTTTTGGCAACACATCCTGTGGTCTCAATGGAGAACAAGATCAGGCTTGGTTGGGATTGATTTTTCCAGAAAACGATGTTGACTGGTGCTAATTACATTACTGCCTCTTCAATATTTATCAGTTAAATCGTCTACCAGTGCTCTGAGAATCATGTCCAGAATGGCCACCAGGACAAGAGAGCAGTGACCAAGCTTGCCCAACTTTACTTTTTAAAGCGTTGGTTTAATACCCACTCTCATCAGGCACTTGGGGATTTCACTGGCACTCCACAATTTATTAAAACAGAAAACAATACAAATGGGGAAGGAAACTGAAAAGCAAGACCTCATGAAAGCCTCTTTCTTTGCAGCAGACTGAACTTGATCCATGTCCTTGAAGGGCTGAAGCAGCCCACGGCCACTCTGGGAGGCGGGCTGAAAGCAATGCAGGATTTTGAGACTCACACAGGACAAGCTTTGCGACAAGCCGGCCTCAGACCTGGTATAATGCTCCCGTGCACACCATGGTGACAACAATGTTGCCTCGAACAGGAGGTCCTGAGCTGTGCTCTTCACCTTGTATCAGACACAGACACTGCTGCTTTTGAAGCTCCATTTTGTACCAAACAGTTTAAAATCTCTTTTGTGTCTGCCAGGAGAAAAAATTTATGTCTCAAAGCAGAGGAAACCTTGACAACCTGGCACTCACTGAATGCGAACTTTCTTCATCTGCTTCCTTTTTTTATCCCCTCTCTTAAATGCTGCCGGAAGAAACGGGTCCTTTGTGCCATGCAGGTTACAAAGAGCAGTTGTTTTTATGCAGCGGAACCAAAAATAAAAATGTGTGACTGCAGTCCTCCTGAGACGCAGCACAAAGATGGACAGAGTTAACCTCTTCTTCGCCAGGGGATGGTGTTGTCCTGCCAGCACATCTATGCTGTGATAAACAGTAACATCTATCTACCTCAAGCCACACTGAGTTCAGCTCAGCTTTTGACTGAGACGGTACAGCACAGTGAAACCCACTGATGCCTTTACGAAACAGGGCAGAGTGGGAATGGGCCACGACCAGGGAAAGGGGTGGCTGAAAGTTTTGCAGCTGGGGAGTGAGAAGGGGTAACCACAACTTCCCCCCATTGTTTTGCTGTTCCCCAAACTGGGGATTCCTGCAGCAGTGCCCACCACAGCAGCCCGCCTGCAACCCAGGCCTTGCTGCCTGTTTGTCCAAGGACATGGTGGAGATAAGGCTGTGGGGTTGGATAGACTATTCTGGCATCTCCCTGCCCACCGCACTTGCATTTTTCTCTTGTGCTGGATGCTCATCCAGTATATGCCCATAAAACGGCCACAGCACACAGGTCTCCTTCCTTGGTCAGGCACCACACTTCTGGAGTGAGCTTTCCACCTCCTGTGCTGTATCTTCTCATGCTTTGCTCGGCCCAGGTTGAAAAGCACACAAGAAAAGCTGATCCCCTTTTCACCTACATCCAACTCATTAGCATTGGCTCCTGATGCTTCACTGGCCTCTGCTTTACATCTTCTTCTCACCTTGGGTTCCAGGTCCCTGACTGTGATAACAAGCTCCTCTTGTTTTCAGGTGTGTGAACAACTGTGATGTTTCTGGGCTGTTCGTCACGACTCCATATAATTGTCACTTCTCCTGTGCACACAATGTCCTCATTAGCTCTACATGCTTCTGGGAGCATCCTTGCAGGCACTCTTCTCTAGTCACCTCTGATTCATTGCACAGGATAACTGTGCACTGCTGCTCTGCCAGCTTCCGTGGGCCCTTGGTACAGAGCTGGCACTCACCTAGGGCCTGGTGTATGTGAGCGATGAGGGAAGCTATTAGAGATGTATTCCTCTGGAGATCTTCCTCTCTCTCCCTGGTGGTGTCCCACCTGTGGATGTAACAGGATCACAGAATGGTTTGGGTTGGAAGAGACCTTAAAGATCATCTCATTCTAACCTCCTCTAGTGGACACCTTCCACAGGTTACTCAGAGCCCCATCCAGCCTGGCCTTGAACACTGCCCAGGAAGGGCCTTCTCTGGGCAACCTGTTCCAGTGCCTCATCACCCTCACCACAAAGAAGTTGGTCATCCCAAGAGGCACAGACATCTGTCTGGCTGCTGCTGTCCTCCTTGCCTTCAAGCTTCATTTCCAAGACCTCTGTGGATGTTTTGTCCCAGCAAGGACTTAGGCCCCATAATGGTCCTGAGAGCTCCAGCTCCACAGTGGAGCCTGCTAACCCCAAAAATCAATGCCTGCCAGTGGTATGGTGGCTTTCCTGAGGGGTAGCAGGCAGGACAGCATGGTGACCCAATGGGCACAGCTGGCCTGGCTGTTATCCTGAAGGGAATGACAGAATCACAGAATATGTTGAGTTGGAAAGGACCCGCAAGGATCATCGAGTCTCACTCCTGGCCCTGCACAGGACACTCCAGGAGTCACACCCTGTGCCCGAGAGCATTGTCCAAACGCTTCTTGAGCTCTGTCAGGCTTGTCCTGTGAGCACTTCCCTGGGGAGCCTGTTCCAGTGCCCAGCCACCCTCTGGGTGAACAATTCTGACCCCCAACCTAAACTTGCCCTGATACAGCTTCAGGCCGTTCCCTCGGGTACAGATGACAGATTTATTATTTCTCCCCGCTGCCGCTCGCCCGTGTCCCGCCGTGTGCCGCCTCGCAAGAGGGCTGTGGGCGGGGGCC